>JAVFBZ010147429.1:6965-19951 GCA_032466195.1 Katharina tunicata | reverse complement strand
ACATCAGGATTTCGTTCATAAAACAATGTTTCCAACAAAATCCCACGTGAGATAGGGGTCGCCAGATGCGTTCAAACAAGCGACACCTTGGAATCAGCGCTTGGTAACAAAAATAATTCACTGGGTATTATCACATCCACTGCTTAAAATGCCGGTGTGAAATTAATTCAATTGGCCTTAATTGAGCTTCCAAATGAATCCAAAGCAAGTGAATATTCGCAAATTAATGTCACAAGTTCGCTTATTACAGACTACATATGTAGTTGCTTTAGTGGAAGGTGTTTGGAAGTTTACAGCGCTGTATATGTACTTTGTACTATGTACTCTACTGATTTAGTGTTAGCATATAGTCTCGGGATTAATCCTCACATAAATGGTATTCAAGATGACAGGAATTGACAAATCTTTTCGACCTAAAGTCTCTTACTGGCCGACACAGTCGTAAAAAGAAACAATGCGCCATATGTGGACTTGCCGTTATTACAGAGGGACCAGAGATCATGATATGTGGTGGATATGTAATCAAAAAGACAATCCTACCCTCAATGTTGTTTCAGGATGGCTTGATCAGATGGTACAGCTTGTCAGCAATTTCCTAGTCGCCGTATTTAATGTTAACCCACATCTAACCAAATCTGTGGAGAAAACGCCGTTTGCTGTTTGAATGGATTTGGTTAATGGATGTTGACTAAGCCAATAAGAAGCCAACGTATCCCAGATGTCTTAAACAAGGAAGGAGTGAAGACAGAAGGCAAGGCCTGTGAAATTCACACATAGCGTTATGGACCTGATGAATTGTAAACCTAAAACCATAAAACACATCTTGTTTTACAAGCGTAGTGACCGCTGCGACAAGATATTGATCTGTAAAAGAATTATGTTACTGCAGCATTACAAGAGGTACGTGGACATATGTTAATAGAGAGTCTCTCGCTTTCGTTCATAAATATCACTGACATTTGCGTAGAATAAAGGTATGCATTGTAATCTATAATGAATGATGCGTCGCTATTGCCAAATGTCATATTTGCATATAAGTTAAATCTTATATCAGTACCCCGGAACGATGAAATGTAGCTTTGGAGCAAACCAGATATAATTTTTGTCATCAATGTTGAGAATTTCTGAGCGAAAACAGGAATATTGTTGAGTCAGAGGTCTTTGCCATAATTCACTAGCACACGCTTAGATCTTGAAACAAAACAGATTAATTATAAACACCCACAAGGACTATATAAATATAACGCAACTGACCGTACAGTGCTGTAACCGTGCTGGTATGTCTGGCTGTCTTGTCCGTACATTCAGCTACCCTTTAACCTTGACGATTGACTTCATGCAGATCATAATGTTAATACAAGTGTCTAATAGTCACTACTGAGACCATCCCTCACACATCACCTAATGGTTTTCGTGGAATCAAAATCTCCGATGCATAGAATATACAGACTACATAATCACCTCATACTTATATTACATCAGAGATTGTGACACTTCTTATATCACCGTCAACGCATAAATCAAATTAGCACCTGGATGAAAATCAAATTGAAGCCATCGGTGGTGTTAGTGTCTCGTCTCTCTAAACTCTGTTTCCCATGCAAATCTAATTACCCATACGTCTCATTGGATAGAGTGCAATATTCACGTACGCTTGGGTAAACATCACTTCCAGTTAATCAGTTAACTTGGATCTAACGTTCACACAAAAAACATATCAGGAGATTTAATGTTCTTTTAATCAAGAATATACAATTCAAATGTGATTCAGCGTTCGTTTACAATTTTTACTTCCAAGGTTTTCTTTTAAATGTGGGATGTTCTGTTACATGTTGACCTGTCGGCATAATTTAATTAGCTGGGACTATTTTGTTTGGCCAATCAACGTTTACTTTTTACAAAATGTGTAGACAGTAAGGGTAACGTGTGAACGATCGCTTTAGAACGATATTAATGTTACTGTTACCAAATCAATACATCCAAATATAGCGAATGTACCCAATTGATTAACGTACCCCGAGGCACCATGATGATTGTTTATGGAAACACTATACTGCAACTATGGGTCACCATGATAATATATTGATCGACAGTGGGGATTTGTGGATCAAATCATGAGACAGATTGGGTTTCATTCACTGACTTTTCACCACGTTATTCAAACTCTTAAAGTAAAAATGAAAATCATCAACCATCGTCTTTGTTTACGGAACACAACCAAGAACCTGAAATAATACAAAATCATAAACTGTGTATAAACGCCCCTAGGGAACCTTTGATACTTTCTAACCATCCACTACCAGGTTAATTTTAATATTCTCTGAGACCATAAGTGTTTAAGACTTTTACAGCAAAATATACAATTAACAGTGTTTCGCAAACAAGCCATGAAACTGACCAAGGCATCAATCTGTTTTGAGTTTTTTATTGTATTACAGCAAGTCAAGGGCGGATCAATATTGAGAAACTGTAATTGATTTTCTTCAGTACACGGTAGAAAAAATTTGATCGATACATCATTCTCACATTAAAATAAAAGTATAATAAGAAATTGTGATGGATGAATTTCAGTGGGTACAGGTTAAGTGAAGTTTTCAAGGTTAAATCTGTCATAAAGGCACAAAACAACAAAAGCTTGAACCTTTCTTATAATATTTGCTTACCTTTGTGGAGAATGAAATGTCCCCACTGATTATAAGCAATCTAAGAATGATTGAATAAAATCATGTTGTGGTAATCTAACTCTCTATATAATATAGAGTAATGGACTTTCGATGAGACTTATACTTGGTTATACAGAAGTATATGCGTGGGACACGTCTATATCAACGCCTTAATGATTACTGTGGTCTGTGTTACTATGTATAGATCGAATAAAAAGGTCTTAAATGACTTTCAATAAGGCGAACATTTCCTTAGCCTATTTAGTCAGCTGATATCCGATTCTTTAAGGCACAGAACATTTACAGTGCCGGCCATGTAAGTCTCTATCCAAGAATAAACACATTTGTGGGTAATATCTAGACAAAACGTTTATGGGTTATATCTAGATAAAAAAAAAAAACGCTATTAAGTTTCCGTGTGTCAGTGATTACCGTAAAGAAAGATTCGCTGAATTTTACCTGGATGAAACTAGGTAGTCCTTCAGCCGTCACTGTAGCTCAGTCGGTTAGAGCGCTGGCCCTGCTAGCCAGAGCCCCCGTTAGAATGGTGGAAAGCAAAACTTTCTTCCTCTACATGTATATATATTTTTGTATATGCAAATGTATATATACCAGAACCAGATTATGAGAATGATGCAAAACAATAAACACATTTGTCAGTAGTATCTGGAAAAAAAAAACCCTGTGTCAGTGCTTACCGTAAAGAAGGTTTCGCCGCCTTAACCAGTACCAGATAGTATTATCCCCCCCAAAATACGGTATTTATTTAGTTTTAAGAAGAAAAAATAAAAAATTCAGCTTGATTCTTTTCCCGAGGGTTAGGTCTTTCTAAGCCATATTTTTTCATGAGTATAAGACAATGCGCTAATTCTAGAGAATCGTAGTGTTGCCATCAGAGTTACTAGCAATCTTAGATGAACACGAGCTTATAATTCAGAATATATTTATTTTCAAGTCGTCTTGATTTACAGACTACCTGCATACTTTATGTTGGTATATACAGTGTCCACAACATCCATCTTAAATAAAATGACAACAAGCTGAGAAAAGGAAAGAAAAGAAGCTGCAGCATGTTTCCTGTAAGTTTTGGCTTGGGGTAGATTGTGTCGGCCAAGGGCCAATTATCTGGTCCTGAATATTTGAAGCCCCATGGACAATCATGACATAGTAATCACGAAGCAGTTTCTGTAGTGCACGTTTCTGTGGAATTTTGGTCCGTTCCGTTGCTCAAATCAACTTAAGCTGCACATTTGTCCAATAAACTCGCTGAACATGTAGGTGTAAGAGGATGTAAGAACTCGATGATCAAGAAGATTCACTGCTGACTGATCAGGTTTATAGCCCCGAGAATTTCCCTCTCTAGGAGGACCGTGCGTTGCCGTAACCTGTTTACGTGGCACTTGGTTTATATCTCTCGGAGATATTTTCATGGACACCTTCTAGTGATGTGTGAGGGTCTGTTTTTGTAGTGAGTATTTGTATTCACTTAGTACTCGGAATGAAGTCCATTGATCAGCCGAGGTTGAAGTGTCGCCGAATTCAGAGACAAATAAACCAGGAATATCATCACTGTTACAGCATTGTAGGGTCAGTTCTACTGTTTTCATAAAGTCGTTGTGGATGTTTGTATTCAATCCGATATATGTGAGAAACAACAATGACTCTACTGATAGTCATTGAGCAGTGAGGAATTCTGAGAGGCTATCACTTTCTCGCTGTCTGTTGAGAGTCTGTACAATCAATGCTACTCTCTCATAGCAAGTCAATCGCTAATTCAGCGTTCAGGAAGACAAGAACTATTGATAATGTCTCTGCGCTCGCTCTTTGGAATACACTGGAGTTCTAGTATCGACAATAATTACATCTAACAAGTGTTGAAATTACTATAAATTCAATCAGTTAGGTGTTCTGTTTTATGAGTTTCGCTTAACGCTACAAACTCATCGTCAGATGTAATCGTAACGCAGGAAGCTGCATATATATTTGTCACTTTTTATACATAAACGTGTAAGGTTTTAGAATATATGGTTAGTCCATGATACTTTACACTGTTAGATTCTGATGCGGATCAGAGGCGATAGTTTGAGTTCATCTTATCGATGTCCAAGTACCGCGGCAATTGTGTTTTTTCAGCCAACGCAAACCCCTTTTGCGGATGCAATGTTATTACGCTGTAGAAAAAGGATTATTACGAAGTTTGTAAGAATTGTAAACTGTTATTCTCACCTTGTGTATTTTCTAAATTAGTTCCAAAGTAACTCGTTTAGCGTAACAGTTTATGTTTCTCAAATCGAATGGTTGTCTTGTATAGATATTTAAAATCCATGTTCATCTCCATAAAATCCATTTCTGTCCTCCATATCAGGAGAAATGTAGATATGACATTTTTAATGCTAAATCTGTTCTCCATTGAAATCATGTTAACTCGGCAATTGCTCTAATTGACATGACGTCCACTGAAGCAAGTCCGATCGACCTCGTCGATATGATCAATGAATTAGACTTGTGTAATACCTACTCTGGTAAATTTCATCTTTTAGCATGTTTGCAAGAGGAGATGCTGAGAGCAAGATGCCGTACCCTGCAAACTTTACCGCATTTTCTTTTAAAGGATTTTTCCAGCTGGCGTTTATGAATGTAGCATCCGTCTCTGTAGGTGTATACCTTGAGACTACCGATCGTCCTTAGCTAACATGAAACATACAACAACCAGCAAAATGGAAATGAATGGGTCAAACAGACCACTCAACACTGGTCCCATTTCAAACTCCGTACCTAGACACTCAGATTGTAATCAGCCGTCTCATCCCATTAAGCCATAGATTTCTATAGCAGACTTAATACAATATTACCAGTTTCTCTAATCAGCATTATTAAGGGCCCTAGGGGGTGTAGTACGATAAACGGAAAGGAAATGCCTGCCAGTCTACTCCCAGCTTGGTCAGTCTTCATTCTACTTCATACAGTTGTTCCATGAGTATAGAAGGTTCCAACGCTGATCTTGTGCCGTTCATAGTCACCAGTAACCGGTAATTAGGCTATTCTGTGCAAAGGGACGTCGAAAACCACCCTTTGTTCTCCGTTCGCTCATATTACAATATCTGCAGGATATTACAAGTTTCGTCCACAGTGGAGGTCTCAATTATGTTTATGTACCTGTGGTTACAATCGTAATTTTTATTCCAAGCTTTTCAAGATAGCCTCGCCATAGATATTAATGGAGATGGTTTCTGGGTCACGCTTTTGTTTCATGGTATTTATGGGGTTGTCTATGTTATTCTCGAAACGGCAGCTACTCAGTGGTCAATTGAATGTAGCAGTCTGTAAACGTGTGTCACAATTAGATCCGGTTACAGGATCGTACAGGAAAATAGTTGACTGTTCGGATAGCCGGATGTAGAGAGACACACACTTTGGTCTTTACCAAAAATACAACAGATCTATTCTGTTTTTTAAATAGCACTGACATATTACAGCCTTTCAGAAGTGGGGGATTTTTGTTCATTAGACAAGTAACGTTTCAAAATTCTAGTCAGTATAAATGTGTGGCTAAAAAATCTCAAAGACGTTCAGAGAAATGTTTTGATGTTGACGTGGAAGGTAATAAAGGGAATATTGTAATTCTGCGATTCACGGATAATTCCATTGTTTTCACTTGGAACTTAAAAGATCCTAATAATAAATACAAAATTCTTTACCGTGAAAATTTGAGCACTTCTCAGACTGAGGTAGAAATTTCCCCCGGAATGAGAAAATACAGTCTCTAAATTCCTCTAGACTATTTGAGATCTGTATTGCACTACAAAGTGACATGTCATCTCTTGATAGAACTGTGTGACAGCCTCCACCACTGACAGACACACAGCTCTGGAGGTTATTTATAGTGCACGTCCTCTTTTTATAGCTCTATCTGTTGGAGGTTTTGTATTAGTTCTACCGTGTGCCTCTGTTATCTGGATTGCTATCCCAAAAAATAACAAATCTCATGACATTGGTCGATATATGTTACCTCAGTCGACTTCCCGTCAGCGTATTGTGTCCAGTTCAGAAGGTCGAAGCTCAGTAGGGACCCCTACAACTTATGAAAACAAAATGTTAGAATTGTCTGATGAAGAAGTTTTCATTGAAGAAAGTGAGGCCTCGTTTCCAACTGTCGTGACAGGATTATCTATCATAATAGATTTGACTTGTGACCTACAATAAAACACATTCCTTGCTATCTGTCACCGAACTTTGATTTGGGAAATCTTTAAAAAAAACTTGCGCGCCTTAACGGTAGTCTGTAGAAATCTGTGAACCCAATCTCCCGAATGATGTTGTTGGAAGGATTGGATTCAGCTGGAATTCTGACCTACTTTTAATAACGCTTAAATTCCAATTTCCGTTAGAGCTTTGTTATCAACACTTGATTAGATGCTGGCGGTGCCTCTCCAAGCACTATAAGCTCATTTTTAAACCAGCTAATTGAGAAACGACGTTTGCTAACACGCTGTTGGTGTCAGTCAGTTCCGTATGAAATGTAATTAATTTGTAAGGCCATACCTCAGCACGTTGCAAACTTCGTTACCTTAATCAAGAAAATAATATACGTCTCAGCACTTCATTACACTGAATGATATCCGCATTGTTACTGTTGACATTTTGTATAGCTTATGACTGACTTAGCAGCCTTCGAGTTTGTTTCTAAATGTTTTGAATAATATAAAAAATAATTTCGTTCAACAATATCTGATTAAAATTCCCGGTACTAAATGTTCGAAAGAGATACCCGGCTTGGATTAGGCCTTCTAAAAACATGAAATTTGCTGAAGGGTTCCTTCTTTTCGTTTTTGTTTTTTTATTTTATTTATACGATATCTGTTAGATTCCGCCAAGAAGAAAGTCAGTTATGATCTGGTCACTCTTAATTAACACATTATCAGACAGAGTATATAATACATTGCTGTCGATATCTTTTTACAGTGCATGTACATGTATGTCTTGGGAAATAGTAGTTGATAATAACTGACCTGTAGCGTCCATATCATTTTCTTGAATTTTTAAATAAACGCCACCCCTTCAATTACAAAAGAAGCTAAAACAGATTTGTTTTGAGCGCCATTCACTTTTTAAGTTGCTTAAGGTATCTTTAAACATTAAGATAACTAGTCATTTCATTATTGCCCAGAATTAGCACAGTTATACATTTTAATGCTAACTCTTTTCTTCTTACCAATAAAAGTTTAATCTACGGTTGTTATAATTAAGCAGGGGTGGAAGATGTTGATGTTACAACATAATCCATATCAACTAATACTTAATACAACATCTGAGCAATCAACAGATAATATTTTTTTTTTGCAATAAATACATATACATGAAATAAAAAGACTGCTCAATTTTGACTATTGTAATACAGACCAGGAACTACAGACCAACTTATAACACGTTACTAAACTTCCTTGATTAATATACTTCTGCGCTTCATCTCCTGAAATTAAGTTTTTTGTTTTGTTAACTTACAAATTTTTCAAATCAAATTATTTCAGAGTACAATCCGACACTACAAAAAACTTTTATCTGCATCGAAAGAAAAATTTAAATAAGACCAAAATATATATAAAAATGTCTATAATATTTAAGGTTGTGTACTTTAAGAATTCAATACAAATCGATTTTCTGCTCTACTGAAGGAGAGGTTACTTTCATTTCTAAAAATATCTTTGTGTAGCTACACAGTTTCTGTAACCTTATCACCCCGATATAGTTTAGGCCTACATAGTAACTATATAACATTAACAAACTTAATGTCAATCAGAGGGTTAAAGATAGGCCAGGATTCACCCCATTCTGATGGTCTAATTACAAGAGGCTTAGGAGTTCGATCATACGTAAAATTGTAGTTTATAATCATCTGCTAATATAGAGTATTCTGTGGCATGAAATAAATAGAGATTATAAGGCACTGCGGGATACGCGACTGTTTATCAGTTCGAGTTGTCTGAGGTCGGACTGCAGTAATAATCGAGCTCGAAGTTGTCGAAGAGTTCGAAGAGCTCGTAAACCCGTTGGGGCTTCGCTACGTCATGTGCGTAAACGTTTATGTGTGGCTAACGTATAGATAAAGCGTTATTTTTCAATGACAATTCCACTTATGGGATTACAGGCTAAATTATATGTATGTACTAATTAGATCATGTGTAAAATATACGTCGAATGTCTTGTAATTTTATTAACAAGTGCGACTATGCCCTCGGTACTGTTTTTATATCTTGTTGAGAAACAAATTGAGGGAGGTGCCAAGAACATGGACAACAGTACAAGTAGACATTACTCTTCGTATGTGGCTATGTAACATTTTAATCAACTAACGCTGATGAAAATAGACAATTCGTGTCATTTTTCTTTTACGTATTAAATCGGAAACGGAAACCAAATTATTTTAACAGTCTAGGTAATCTAGATCGATACGCTAGAATGACTTACGTGAGCTTCACAAATAAATTAAATTTTCACAGTTTGCTATTTGAAATTTATTTTCTTTATTTAGCAATCTAATATAATTTATACAGTGTAAAAAGTTGGCGGACAGGAATGACTTTATATAACACCATATGTAGAGTGTACGGAAACACCTCATTAAATTTACCTGAGTAAATGTCTGTTCTGTGAGTATCCTCTTGAGAATCGACCAATAAATCGATCAAATAACGCAAATGAAAATAGAAAATTTTAGTCTTTTTTGTTTTACGTATCTATGGGGAACGCAAACCTAAGTGGTTTGACAGTCGTGGTAATCTAGAGAGACACACTGGATTGACTTACATGAGCATCACACATTTATTTGAAAAGTAGTCTATCTTGGTGCTGAAGGTTAGAAATCTATGGTCTGTTTTTGGCAAGGTAATATTTTTAAGCACTGGCTATAACTGGTGGACAGGAACAACTTTATATTACACTGCATGTAGAATGTTCGGACATATCACAGTAAACGTACCTAAGTAACTTTCTGCACTGCTCGTCTTCGTCTGAGATTCCACCATAAAATACGTATCAAATATTTGTCTGCCATAATATATACCGGTCTTTGTTGTAACACGAAGATGATGGAGGATCATTCTAGTCTAATTCACTGTCGTTCACATCCTTGGGTTTCCCAGGATAATTACTGAACATCAAATAGATTACACGAAAAGCCATTGATACAGAGCTGTTATACAAAACTGTGCTGCAATTAGACTTCCAATAGGAAACAAACTAATGCCTTCCCTTTTCGTAGGTTTGATCATTTTGAGAGATATATAATTTGGGTAATACATTCGATTCATTTTCATCAATCGAAACAAATTCATCCATCATTATGTAATTATATTCATCCACTTTAAAGTGAAATATATTGATGTACTGCTTCACAGCAGCATTTGCATCCAATAAATCTTGGACAAGAACGATGCCTTTGATAAATTCTATGAATTTATCAGTATAGCTAAGCTAGTTGTACTTTGCTTGTGGGCTTTTGCTTCGGGGTCGAAAGAAGAACAAAAAGAGACAGATAACGAAAATAAGCACAAAGACGTTATCAAAGGCAGCAATGATGAAAGATACGTTTTTCTTTAACGTTTGTGTTCGTCGACCATGTGTATATTCATTATGGGAGTTAAAGTAAAAGAAAGATGTAGCCCTTGTCTTTAGGTGGGAAAATAAACTACTTTCTCACGAAGTACGCTTACGATGCCCATTCAAACAATGTTCTTAACATTTTATTTAATCATAGCATGACGTGTATGAGTGTCTTGATATAGCATTTTATATGGATATTTTTTTACTACTGTTAAATTGCTATTGCTTCTTAAATCCCTCATAAGACAGGAGAAAAATAAACATTTTGTTTCACATATCGGTTGAAGTGAAATTCGTCCACAAGTTTTTCTTTGCAATATTTCCATTTGAAGCAAACAGTTTATTCATTAAGATATTTCTCAGACGATTTTGTCCACATTCAAGGTACCCCTGAAATTAATGTTCATGTGGGGAAATTGGAGGCATTTGACTTTTCTTTTTCTTAAAAAGATACCTCCCGTATTGTAAGCCTTTGTCATAATGTGATATTTCAACCTTGGAAACAGTTAGCTTTTTAACTCAGCTTAACCTGTGCGGATTGAAAGTCGTCCATCTTTATCATTATTCTGTTGATGTATTTTTTTTTTATGCCGAGGTTATCAATATTGATACTTCCGTTTCCTAGCGGGGCCAACTAATACGAGAAGTCTGAAACGGATCAATAATACGAAATTGGAGTTCAATAAGAAAATCCAGGAAGATTGATGTCTTTTATCAAGTCCATGTCTCTTTTTGCGCAGCTCTATTATCTGCATTGTTGTTGTATACGTATAAAGATTTATCGCTAATATAACAATGAAAGATATACATCTTACCGAAAGATTGAACAGTATCAAAAGTAGTTTTCTTTGAAGGTAATTTATTTATATTACGTTTCATGTAGCGCGCCTTAACTGTCTCTTTTGTCTCATTAAGAATGAAACAAATCATGATTAAATCCATTGTATAAATATAAGATTGAATGAGGCGGATAGTTATTTTCAGATTTATAGATACGTATTACAAATAAATGACCTTCGGCAAAGGTGTATTATGTGAACCGAGGCGTTCGCATTATAATAGCTCTACGGTCGAATGTATCGGAACCATTTGTCTGTTTTTAAAGCTCATACTCAATATATACAACTACTATTTGAGTCAAGCATGTCAATTATTGTGTAATGCATAGTCTGTGTACAGAACCAAAAACGACGATGTCTTGTAACAAGAGTAAACTAGAAATGGTCAATTAATACAATTATGTTTGTAGTTTATTAGATCATCGCAGGCTCTCCTGTCTACGAAGGTAGAAGTACTCAGTATCTCACATTTATTACAAAACCTTGACATGACACAAATTAAGCCAGTCTTTTTTGTCATATTGACATCATGGCCGATTTTACCGTACAAATTAATTTTGTCAGAATCCTATCCATGTTCTTCTCTTACATTTGTTCTAACAAACCAGTTACCTTTGAAGGTCAAATACTCTCCAGTATGGATATTAAATCAAGCAATTGCCATAGATTATACCTCTCGCTGATATACCAAAGAAAATATCTACCATTAATGTGTATGACTCATCAATAGATTCCAAATTAAGATATTAAGTGGTGATAGGTAATAAATCATCATTTAAATAATATTTGTGTGTTTTTTTTTATATATTTGAATAAATGCTTTCTTTGGAATAGTTGCGGACATCTTCCTAGACCTGCTGTGGAATGATTAGGTTAAGGTGTAGATCAGGAACTGATGAATATTCTTACCTTCTTATCTGTCGAGACTTCACTAGTAATTGATTCACAATCACTTGACCTTTGAAATGTACTCTGAACAAATGTATCTATACCTTCATATTTCTTGTTCAGCAGAAGACACAACCTGTTTGAGATTCTACTGTCTAGTCTCTACTTCATTGATTTTTACTAATTTGTTGTCGAATCACATACAGCATCTTAACAATATTATCCGGAATATAACTCGGAATTTTAATCGTTGGCCAAAGTGGAGCTAGTTGATCTACTGGCTGTGATATTAAGAGGAGAGATAATTTCCTTTCCAGACACTGATATGATGTCTAAAATCAGGATACTATTGGACTTAAATATCTAAGCAGGAATTGATTATGAATGCACCGTGATCTGGTCGGTATCTTCCCATGCCAGAGATACATGTATCAGCGATAACAAACGGTATAACACTATTATCCGTTCTTCAAACAGATTGATTTAAATAAAACCTTTATTTTTAGCTGTTTCATTGCTTCCCTGTAGGCACGGGTTAAGCATTTTCGCACACAAAAAGTGTTTACATGAAAATGGCATTTAGCGAAGTATTTAATCTAAGCACTACATCTAAATTGTGTATTTGTTTAACATCTGTCCTGTAAACCTGATTGGATAAGCTGGTCATATGTCGCGGAGTACCACGATAAAGGAACTACGACAATCGAATCGTCTTACTAATAACACCACACCACAATTACTGCTAAGTTTCCAATCAAAAATCACACATAATGCTTAGTCCCCAATCACACACCACTATTACTACTGTTTCCAATGAAAAATCACAAATAACTACTCCGTGCCCAATCACAAAGAAAAAATACTGCTCAGACTTCAGCCACAAACCACAATTACTGCTCAATATCCAGTCACAAACCACTATTACTGCTGTTTCCGATCACAAACCACAATTAATGCGCAGACTCCAGTCACAAACCACAATTACTGCTGTTTCCAA
>JAVFBZ010147418.1:0-12326 GCA_032466195.1 Katharina tunicata | reverse complement strand
AAACATGTGGCTCAAGGTAATTCAAGGTCAAAGGTTTAGCACCTCTGACTACATGTACTTGTTGGCTCATAACTTTGTTGTGCATGATGGGCTTTTGATATCCTTTCTTAAGTGATCATCATATGACTACAATGTGTTGCATGCACAACCTGTCGCCAGGTTAAACGTCAACATTTTTACATCTTAAATTTCCTTTCTGGCTAATAACTTGGTTGTTCATGATCGGATTTTGAAATCAGCTAATACAAGTGATAACCATATGAATGAAATTATGTGAAGTCACTTTGAGTCTAATCTCTGATGGAATGATAATGTTTCTCAAGTGATAAGTTTAATGGAATTGAATGTATGCTCCAAAAATACTGGCAGGTGTTTGGCGTGAGCTTCTCTGAGCGAAGGGGTATCAGAAAACTGATTTGTTGTGGAGTCCTTGTCTGTTGCAGGTGTTATTGAAGGTGGTTTCCATCACCTGCAGTATCGAGCTAACAGTGTCGCAGTAATTTGAGTGAAATAACCTTTAGTACTGAAAAAAGTCCATAAGCCAGAGGGCTCCTTATTTGGATAAAGCAGTGCTAGCATTGGAGTTTGGTGACGGAAACTGACTAATAATTAGTAAGAAGTTTTATTTCCAATACCAAACAAATATATTTGCTCTGTGACAGCTTCTTCAGTGCTTTCATGGAAATAGGCAAGACTGATATTTCTTTCAATTGTTTTATCCAAATAAAGACTGAAATTGGTTGGTGATTTCCAATTTCTTTTTATCTCCATTTATAAATACTACAGTAGTTGTATTTTTGCCTGTTTCCATTCAAACGGTATAGTTTTGGACTTAAGATACAAATTGAATATTTGGATGGCAGGCCAGGTGTCGCAGAAAACGAAACATTTCCAGGGCATGCTATCCAATACCATCAATCCAAGTAGCCTTCCCAATTGAAAGCGATAATTGCATGTAAAAGTAATATTTATGTCAAAGAACAAAAGCGAAACTCATATTGACTTTCAATAAATGTTATCGGATTTATTTTTTATTAATTTAAGCTATATTTGACCCAATATCTGTGAAAAATATTTTAAAAGCAATTACCACCACATGGGAATCTGTCAATTCTCCTCCATCAACATTTATGCATAAAATATCACATAATTATACAGAACTACCAGTAGGTAAAAATTTCTAAAAGCTTTCCACATTTTTTACTTTTTAATATTTGCGGCCACTCTTTCAGTGTTAAATTGTTTATCCAAACACTTATATTTTAATTGAACAAAAGATTCTGCAAACAAAATAAGAATCGCTTTTAAAAGGCATAACCTCAGCGAGGGCATATAAGTATTTATTTGTGTATTGTTTTAAATACAATAGACATACAAAACTTCAGTAAAAAAATAACATTGCAAAATTAAATATGCATGCAGACGTTTATATTTCTCAAATAGCAATGATGATATAATAACTGAATTAAACAATGTACAAACAGAAATATATGGATAACATACATGTATTTGGCGTACATTTCTCATAAATCGCTATGTATTTAACATTTATTCTGTGTGTCAAATGGAGATTGTCAAACTAGAGTCCAAGTATTATAACGAATATCACTGGAGTCTGTTAAGTTAGCAAAATAACGAGCCTGTCAGGAGTAATTTTTTAACTTATAAGATAAAATGGATGAGCTTGAGTTGATTGTTGTTCACACTACACAATTTATCTTAGCTTTAGAAAGATTTTCAAACATGCCTCCAGCTTGCAGTTTTGATATATTAACAGGCTTGAGTTTTATTCATTGTAATACTCTAATGATTACTCTCTAATGATCACCAGCAATAACTATAACCCTAGCAACAACAATACTCAGAGGAAATACTTTATATACATTACTGTACTGAAAATACTCTGCATATAAACTGTTGTATAAAAGACAATAATAATACTGTATTGGACTATAATAAGTATCTAAAGAATATTTAAAGCGAACATTTATTGACCCCACAATCATAACAAAATGCTGTGTGGACTATTTTTTACCACTAATCTAAATATTTGAGCACTCTTATGATACAAAATGAAACTCTGGTGTTTCTACACCTATTTGGGAAATGAAGTGACTGACAAGTGTTTGTATTCCTAAGTATTGAAGGGAAACAAATGAAACAAACAATAATGGCCATCTCAAATATTCCAATATTCTGTTCTGTATGTAAGCACTTTACATTAGAATTAATTTTTTGACACCATTTCTTGGTGGGTGTGTACAAAGGTACACTTCATCCTGAACAAATTCAACAAAAAGGGCACACGCTTGAAGTAATTTAGTGAATTTATACATGGGAAAAATATAACTTAAATGTACCCACAATATCAAGTTGGAACTTCATAAAAAATATTAAGATTGTGTTTTTACACTTGTAAGTCTTTGCGTACCATGTTTGTTTGTTTGATTAGGGTTTTACGCCGTACTCAAGGTTATTTCACTTATATGACGTCTTGCCAGCATAATAGGTAAAGGAAACCACTGCAAACGACGATGGCAACATGCAAGACAGGTCAAGACATTAACATAACATTAACAAAAAAGGCACCACAACAAATCGGCATCCTGTACCGCTCAGAGAGCACCAGGGCACAGGAGGCTCCTACCCAACCACCCGCTGCGTACCATGCAGTTTGAAAGGTGGTCAAATATGTTGAGCATTTAGGATAATCAAGGAGGAGCCAATGTGCACGATAAATATTGTTTTATTTCCATAACTGCCGCTAGTTTAAACCATTTTTGTGTAATGTTGTACAATCTTCGTTTTTTTGTAATATTAAAAAAAAAATACTTTCAATCAATTTCTTAAATTTTTTTGTTTACCTTATATTTATAAACTCTATGATATATGTTTGTTTTTGAGCCAGTAAATGGTTTTCAGTCTGTTGGATGACTTTCTAGATCACTGCAATGGTTCCAGCCAAACACCAGACAACTGGTCATTCTTCATCGGATGTCAAGATGTCACTTGAAGTGAGCAGATGTCAATCACAGGACTTTAAAATTCAACATTTTCTTGATTCTCAAGCTTTTTGATAAATTAAATCACAGTTTAATTATTGAAAATGAGACAATACAAAATTGCTAACATCAATACAATAGCACTCTATGCAACAATGAATACTAAAAAAACATGAACACTAACTTAAAGTATTTAGTATTTAAAAGGGACTTTTGTTGAAATGCTTTTTATCACGATATGTTGATAGCACAGAATGAGACATTTCTATAATACAAATCTTCAGTTTTTTTAAAATAACAAAACGATGTTATATTTACATGTAAGTCATTATTTTGTGCGATTTAAAACATTAATACAACTCACATATATTTGTAAATTTCCTCAATGAATTCTCCAGTACAAATAATAAATTATTTGCTTTCTTCGGACTAAATTACAGAACTTGAAACAGCTTGAAATATCACATAAATACAAACATTTAATACTTAAAATTTAAATAATACTTAATTTCACAACCTACTCAGCTTCAACTTCCAAGTATAAAAGCATAAATATTTTCTACCAGTCTGACTGAACAAAATTCCACAAAAATAGAAAATGATGTTTTTCGAGGTTATAATTTAGCTCCTAGGTTAATTCAAACACAATAAACAATAAGATAATCTGTAACAAAGAAAGACACGTTTTAAATATCACTTCATAGCATGGATTTCAATGATTTATTATTTTGATCTGTCTATTGCAAAGAAGCAAGAAAAAAAAGACGAGGGAAATATGCAAGACTTGTTAAAGACAAATAACTTAAAAGTATCTTATAAAATCTTTTATTGATATGCATAGCTCAATGTTTTAAATTCATTAGTATTTATTGTACCTTCCTTAATATATAACAAGCTCTTCCGTTAACAACTGAAAAAAAATCCCAAATCAATTGCTGATTTGAAAATGTAAGGAAAACTAAGTCAATTAGCGTAGTCCATGTGAAATCTGGGAGAAAGTGAATCACAAAATCATAAAAATCATCACGTCATCTTGATCACACCTTTGGAGTTGAAAGACTGAAAAACAAATTGTTTATTCTTAACATGAATCTATTTATTTATTTGATTTGTGTTATAAATGGTACTGAAGAGAAGTTCGCTGATATGTTCACTTTGCATAGCTGCTTTTTGATGGAAAACTGGAAAGAAACCTTGAAAAAAAATCCCACCTGCAGTCTCTGCGGCCACTGAAAACTTCCCTTATCTTCCTATTAAGGTTAACAAGCAGATTTGACAGGGTTCGTACAGCAGTAGAGCAATAAAATTTCAGGAGTTTTCCATGATAAAATTGTGATTTTCCAGGACAGTTTTATAGGAAAACCCGAGACTCGGCAAATGTTTGCATTGAATTTCTTTACAGTTATTAAATCTTGACAGGAAAGGGTGAACATAGGACCAAAACAGACCAATGTAACTATACATTTGAATAATGTTTAAACCAAAGTATTAATAAATGAACAAAAGGCGGATTTTTTTAATGAGTTTTCAAGGAGTGAAAATGTTTTCCAGGAAATTCCAGTACTGGAAAACTTTTCAGGACTCTACGAAACCTGCTTGAACCTATAACCAGCACATGGAACTGAAAGGGTTGATTGATTGGGTTTTTACGTCGTCCTTTAGTTTCACTTATATGACGGTATGCCAGCTCATGGTTTGGAGGAAACCACCCTGAGCAACACTAGTAACATTAAACACGACACATGACATTTACAGGACAAAAAAACAGGACACCACAACAAATCAGCTTCCTGAGAGCTAAGAGATCACCAGGGCACAGAAGGCTTCCACCCAACCACCCGCTCTATTTCTTCGAGAATATGTATTTAAACCTCTATTTTGTTAAATTTTAATGTCGATGTTAACATTGCTCTCAAGGGCCTTAAATTCAACTGTGTATGTATGGTTTAATACTTAATTCAGACTTGTCGTCTCACTTTGTATATTCAATCAACCCCAAATAATTTTTCTCTACATATAATCTTAAAATAATTACACAATTAATAGAAACTTTTAATACATGGCAGATAAAACAAATCAGATGGTAAGGTTTATCAAGAATTGGTCTACTCTTACCAAACTGATTTTAATGCCTATAAATCAGTTAAAGAATGCCTGTGTGCTCTGTCTAAACCTCCAATCAAGCAAATAAGCAAACTTAACAAATGCAATGGACAGGTTGAAAAATTGCCTTTATAAATTAATTTTAACAAAGTATCTGAAGCAGTATGACTGACTAAAAAAGTCCACTGTAATTTTTCTAAATTAAAGTATGCATTCAGTCAGATGTACAAAAGTTATACATCAATATGTTTGTAATTTATTATGATTACAATACTTAAATTTGTTTATATTACTTATTAAATATGTCCTGTATCTACTTACCCATATTCCATGTGTGAGGTCTGCTTCAGAGGCAGCTTCATGAGATCTTCCCTCACTGGATAAACCACCAAGATCTACATTCAGAATCAAGTGAGCTTGTTTATTAAAACTCTTTATTGAGGGTACCATAAGTCACGTCGAATTTCAATCAAAATGTATCTAATATGTAGGATAATTAACTGGCCGAAAGCACCCTCTTGGAGGTCAAAGGCAACAATCCCAGGTATTCCCACTGTTAGCAAAGGCTGACACAATCTCATGTGCCCATTGGTGAGAGAACATCACTAGTTCTTGATTTGTTGAGTGATTGGTGTGCTCAAGGGTATTTCTCTTAATAATAAAACAATAATATGCAGCACAATCAAAAATGTGAAAGGAAAAGGCAAAGCAAATGGGTGAGCGAAATCGCCCCTGCATGAAACTGGCAATAAACAACAGCAACGCATGAAAACTGTAATCTACAGGACATAAACTTCAATATGCTTTGTTATGTAAAAGGGTTAAAATTTACACAAACATATCAGCTTCCTTTTGCCCATTTAGCTTGAAACCCCATAAAAACCACAAACTAATGTCACAGTTAACAGCAAATATTATACAAATCGTTCTATTGTGGTATCTTAGCTGGTGTATAATGTAAATAAATATCTTTGTCTTTATTTGCTTTTTTCCCTATCCATCTTACCTGCTTTCAATGCTGTTAGCGCTGTCCCTTTGATCTTCTCTAACTCGTTAAGTACCTGTAGACATTCTATAAAGGTGGACCTACAGGTGTGATCACCACATGGTACTGGGTAACGGGAATCCTACAGATAGGAAAGTAAACAGCTATACCAAACTAAAGGAAAACACCTCTACACCAGAGAGTCAATAAGAACTTTCGAATGATAGATTTTTTACAACTTAGTCGCAGGATGAGAAGTAACTCATGATCTTTATTAGTAAATGGCCTTTTGACATTGATGAACTCACCCTATTAGGCCATTTGAAAAGTCCTGTAGTATTTAATGCCAAGTCCATATGCTAAGATGATTAAGACTATTTTTACCATACCAACAATGTTCTCTTTTTGTAGAACATTGGCTTGAAATATAATTAATTATGGTCACAAAGGACTCCTATATCACAAAGAATAAGTACATTTTAAAGCAGTGAACTCACCTTACATGGCCCACTAAACCCACTTCCTCCCACACAATTAGATATCAGCTTGAACTGGTACTCGTTACTGAAAGAAGGTTAAAATGAAACAAATTTTGGAGAAATCTATTTGTTTCAACAACAATTTATATTTGATTGGTTCTTTGTTTCTCTGGTCTTTAACATTACATTTGTAGTCCTTTCGCTCATTTGAGAGCGTTTAGGGTATTTTTTCAACACTGATAGATACTGAGCAAACCAATCAATTGTTTGAATAATGCAGTTTAACTGTTTAGTTTCATGACAGTATACCGGCAGAAATGGCGAAGGGAACCACATAGTGACATACTCAGGACACAGACAAGAAACAGTAAAAAGATACTACCCAAAAATAAATGAAATTAATCACAGCATGAGTGAGGATTGGATCACAAATAAGCACAGACTTTAGCCCCTTGTATTGAGGACCTCACCTTGAGCTTTATCTAACAATACGTCAATAACAATGTTTGTTTGTTTGATTGGGGTTTTACTGTGCATTTTTTTGTTCACGCATATGACAGGGTGGCAGCCCAATGGTACCTGCAACAGTCAAGGACGCCTTAGGACAAGGACAGGACTAAAAACAGGACACCACATCAAATCAGCTTCCTGATGCCCCTTAGCTCAGAGAGCACCACTGCACAGTAAGCTCATGCCAACCACCTCCGCATCTATAACAAGGCAGCCCTTGTGACCATAGTATCAACACACCTCAATAAATGGCCAAGCTTTTCTGATTCATCAATTGTTTTAATATCCTTGCAATACCCCATGAAGTTCTTGGGAAGATGAAGAAATACGACAACATATACATAGTCTTTCAGAGATAAACCTTGACAGTATTTTTTTCATTTTCTTTTTTTGTGTGTATAATACAATGTAGAACAGATTGTAGTTCAGAACTATTTGCAGAATGAGATCAATGCAGGAATGAAATCCACAACCCTCAGTGTCAGGCAACAAATGGCCAGCCACCTTGATCACCCATTATGTCAGCCTTCCTGGAGTGTTCAGACAAAATCTGGAGTGATTCCATGGTTGAGTTGAAGGAAAGTTATAACCTTATTAACCTGACAGTACTGTACTTTGTACACACATACCTGGCATGATCACCACAATGTCCAAAATCCTTTATCGTTCGTTCATAGTTCATTAACATAGCCAAGATCTAAGAAAGAGAAAATTGTGCATAAAATGTTCAGTTTACTTCTTGAATGGATTCAGAAAAGCAACAAATGTGCCTTCAGGTTTATTATTTTTGTTTAATATGCAGTTACCAGTGAACCCTGCCTTTTGTGTTAGGCATTTTTATATTGATGTCAAGTGAGGGAGCATGTGTGATCAATTATGTACCCTTGAAAGCAATTTAAAGTGTCATTTGAGAATATTAATTTAAAACATTTTTCGAAAGAAATATAAATGAAACAAGAAATATTTCAACAGAAAACAAAATCTTGAAATAATTAGACTTGGCTGTAAAACTAATAATTAAGGAAACGCCGTGATGATCCACGTATTGGTCATAAAAAAACATCAAGGAGGCAAGTAAACGTTTTATCTTATGCTATATCTCTTTTGCACTGGAATGGGAGGGGAATCAAAATTAAAAGATCACATTTTCATGAAAACTACATTAAATCAGTTTTTGGGGAACTAGATTGAACCATTGTTACCTGTATACAAAGACGTTGTATTACCCAAGATGGTAGTGCTAACAGCAACTTTCCACTTTACAAGCCACGTAAATACAGTAATTTTTCCTTTGAAAGCAAGATTTGAATTTTATGGAAAGCTATTATTATATTGGTTAAGGAGAGAAACAGAATGACTTGCTAGACTTGTGAAATAAAAGCCCATGAGTTACCTGATAAGCAGCTGGCACCATTTTGTCAAAGGTCACATCTTTACTGTCATAGTCAATGTAATCTAGCTGACCTGCCTGGAATACTGTAAATAAAAAACATTCATTTAGTATCACAAAATATGTTTTTTGGTTATCATGCGAAAATAAAATATATACAATTACATATTCGTTGTACAGTGAAAGTTATATTTTATATCAGGGATAAAGTTCGGAAGATGACTATCCGACTCTGTTTCTGCCCGGCCTTCACACTGTTCGTGGAAGTGAACAAGACAAATGAATATTTTAAAAATCAATCAACTTTTATCTTTGAAAAGAATTTATAATAACAGAGGACAAGCGTTGATCACACATGATATTTTTAGGAATATTACCTGTACCTTCATCATTACTTGTCTTACATGTGTGTTCTTTTGTTGCTTTTGTCTT
Organism: Katharina tunicata; assembly: GCA_032466195.1. Taxonomy (NCBI): domain Eukaryota; kingdom Metazoa; phylum Mollusca; class Polyplacophora; order Chitonida; family Mopaliidae; genus Katharina; species Katharina tunicata. The sequence goes on along the minus strand of JAVFBZ010147418.1, from coordinate 3,425 downwards.
ATAAAGCTAAAAAAACAATTATAATAGTTGTTATTACCGATATTCCACGGAGCCATGTCTTCATAGAGGGGTAATTTGAGGAACTTATCGTAGAAATCAGCTTTTATTGCCGGCAACAAGCCCATTCTTAAGAGGGCTATAAGGGAGATTGCTAGAAAAAAACAAAAAAACATAATAACATTTTCACTTTTAAGTTTGCCGAAGTAGAAGATAATATAATTCGTTTTTTTAAAATAAAACAATGATAAGAGTTTTTTGTACTAAAGTTCAATTCTATATCTCTGTCAATCTCACTTTCTACAAGTCTACCTTCATTTCTTCGATTGATTGTGGTTTTACGCCATACTTAAGGTTATTTCTCTTCTAAGACGCCACGATACATTTACAGGACAAAAAAAAACGGGACATCACAACAAACCAGCTTCCTGATGCCCCTTAGCTCAGAGATCACCAGGGCACAGAAGGCTTCCACCCAACCACTCGCTCTATTTCTTCGAGAATCAATGAGATCTAAGAGTAAGGTTACTGTTCCCATAATAAGCCCCTTGAACATCATCAACAGGTTTAGTGCTGAGAAATGGACAAAAGTTGTCAAAATAACATTTGGTATGCAGAATTTTCTTTTCAAAAAGATACATAAAAACAGACAAAATATAAAGAATGACAAGGTTGTGTAGTATGTGTGAAAGTGTGTGTGAACAGGGCCCTGTGGGAGACCAGTGCCAGGCACTGAACAGGCATCCCTGTATAACGATTGTCTAATAAATAAATAAATAAGGTTCCAAGGTACAATACATACCATAGACATTTCCATATGGAATTTTAAAGCCATCTTGTTCGCGGATCAAAAAGACTTCATAGCTGGTTTTGTTATGTGAAATACAGTGCTGTTGATATTTCCTGCTGTGACCGTCTAAACTGTAGTCAAAATGATGATCCACCTAAGGAAGGTAAGAGCAAGAAGCCTCAATGAACAAACATTAGACTAAAAATACCATGCTGATGCTTTATTTGTTTCTTATTAAATTTGCCTAAAAAGCTCTCCAAATAAAAATTACTTATCCGACACTTTTTAAGCCATTTTAAGTGTAATAACACGGGTGACATAACCAAAAGTTAGTGATAGTCAGTGATATAACTTATCAGCAATTTTGATTTGGGTATGAAACTTTTATTTACAAAACCAACAAATCAAGCTGAACATGAAAAGTTTGACCCTACATCATGCCATGTGTTTTTATCAGCATCAACTTTTTTCAAATGCAATGCATCCAGCACGTAAGATGTACGTTAAATAAATTTTCTTAAAACTTTAATAACAATAATAATGCTTTATTTCAAACGTTTAGTCCATATACATAAAATCAGGTGAAATTTAGAGACACAATGTTAAAACAGAGATTTGAACCAATTTCTTTGTATAGAATACCTTTATTATATTAATGTATTTGTCAGGGTTCGTAGTTGTTTACAAGCCATTCACAATTCACAGGAATCAAAACAGGATACCGCAACCAATCAGTTCTCGCACCAACCAGCCACCATTGAATTTAATTTTGTTTGTTTGTTTGATTGGTGTTTAACAACGTACTCAAGAGCCCATTGAATTTAAAGGAAAAGCCTATTGAAAAATGTTAACACAACGACGACGTGTAATGTCAGTCTGTACCTGTACACTCAGGTTCCTCACATCAGCTCTGATAAGTTTCCAAGACTGAGTGGTGCCTTCTATTGGAGAGATAGAATCAGGGGAGATAACCTCAGCTGATATTGTCACATTTAAATCAGCTTTAGCACTCTGAAACAATTAGGTATTATAAGCACAATCAAAATTGATAGTTATTAAAAAGAAACAGTGAGTTATTAAGTTAAAGTAGAGGAAATTGTAGGACTTTCAAAGAAAAAAGTACCCAGGACTGACTGATTGTGGATTGATTGGCTCCGAGTGGTTGACTTATATGATTGCTTTGCACTTCACCAGTAACCAGTTACAAACAATAGCACACTCCACTTGAGTTTTTTTCTAAGCCATGTCAGTGTGTCAGCCCAATGAGTGAGAAATCTCCCTCGATATGGAACAAGACCCAAATAAAGACACCACACCAAATGGGCTTACTGATGGCCATAGACTCAAAGAGATTCTGCGTGCAGAAAACTGCGGCTGCTCACCCCCTGCTTAGAATAATTGCCTTTTTCAACTATCCTATCGTTGCTAGTAAGACCCAAAGTTTTGGGGGTTGGGGCATTTGTCATGTGTGCATGACTTGAGAACAATGTTTATGTTGCCCAAATACTTGAAAAGCAGATTGCAGATGACCTACATGTATCTGAGTTCCCCAGCTGACCAATCAACTTTAAACGAAAAACTTCTAGAAGAAAGTCAATTATTTAACAAAAACATTTCAGATTAAAATCAAGAGTTTAAGCGAATATCCTATACCTCCTTTATAAACTTAAGTTCAGATCCTTTATAGACTGGCAGAGGGTGAGAATCCCTCATAAAGTGAATCTGAAGAATGAGAAAATAATAAATAACATCATACAGATTATATTATTAATGATTTGTTATATATGTTCACATGGTTTTACACAAAAATCTTTGATTATGTTATGCAAATGAACGCCCCCAAAAAAAAAAGTTGCATTATTATATTATTTAATATTATAAGTTAATAGCAGTGCCTAATTTTAATAGTTGTAAAAGTTTAAGGTTATGACGCTCCCCGCCATACTTTAACAACAAATACTTAGGTCAATATTGTAAAATATGCAATGGCGGTCATATTGGTATGTGGAATGGTGTGGAATGCAATCTTATCCCTCCCCTTAACAAGAGGAATCTACACTCCATGTTTGAACTTAAGCATGTTCATTTTTTTTTTCAGGTTGGTCTTGTTTATATTTATTATATTGACAACTTATATATGCCCAAATATTGTAATATCGCAATGGCCGCCACATTGGCATGCCAAATATCTCCCAAATTTGTATGTAATTCCATGGTCTGTGGCTTCAAAGAATTGTTATTTTACCAACTTACAGCTTTCTGTTTAGCCCCTGATGTAGAAGTGGGAACCCCTGTGTAGGCTTCAGGGAAGAATGTAGACATGGCCAATGAGAACATCTGAAGGGAAGAAACCAATTGTAATTAACATTTGAAGGCTCTCAAGGTAATGAACAGACAATCTAAATTAAGGGAGTACATGTTCCACTCTGAATCCACCAGTTTGCGCATTTTAAAAAATTAACCCAGAATAAAATATACAAAACAAGAGGTGAGTGTGACTCACTTAATCCCATCGGAAGTTCTCTTTCAATAAATAGAATGACACAAAGGATTGGCAGAAGTATAACTCTAAAGGAGTGGGGATAGTCATGGGTTCACATCAGACTCTTTGAGACTGTTTACAACTAAAGGCGTAAAG
>JAVFBZ010147417.1:12597-41513 GCA_032466195.1 Katharina tunicata | reverse complement strand
GTGCAAAATATTCCCCATGTGTATGGTAAACATGGTGCTGTACGTCCCTTGCATGGACCAATCAGAAGCCTAGAATTGTCTTTGAATGGTGATAATAATTTATATTTGAAATAATATAATAAAATAAAATAATAATATTTGAACTCAAAACTTAATAAATGAAGGGGGTAAAAGTGTATACAGCTATTCATTCTTTTAAACAAAGATAAATATTATATTGATCATTGTATTCCATCATTCTATGGAAAACTTATTTATAGTTTCTCAAGAAATTTATTTAAGAACCATGCTAAGGCCTTGTTCCACCCAATCTTCTTAAGTGCAAGAGCCTTGTAAGAGACTTTGTAATGTGGTAGATGCTTAACAGACCTCGCTATCCTGGGGGAGACTGTGTTCACTTTCAGCATCAGAGAAATTACTTCCTTCACTGTCAGACATTTCTGAAAAGAAAATACTTGTTTGCATCAACTAATAGTAAATTCTTGCAAAAATTCATTAGTCAAAGTTGTTTAAGCTGTACCAGTCAATACTGAAATAATTTACCCCTTAACTCGGACACCTTATTTACCAATTACAAATATCTGTACAAAATGTGGTTTAAAAATCTTTTACTTCTGCTTCTCACTGAGGATATCCAGAACCTGAATATGTTTATAATTTAAAAGGGCAAAAAGCAAATGAATTTTTAAAAAAGCCAATTTGTTAACTTTTTTTTAGTTTTCTCGATTGTGTAGGAGTAGCAAAATGAAAAACGGTTAATTTTCAATAACATATTTTACTGACACTTACAAGCTTGTAGCTAAAGAACTGTACAATGTTTAAACATTGTAATGGCTGCATTGTACAGGGCAATGTGGACATAAAACTGTCTTCTTTCAAAAACAAGGTTTTAATTTCAGAACAAAATTGGAGTTATTTAGGGAGATTTTTGAACATCTTGTTACCTCCGTTAAAATTAAAATTATTTTTAAAATGTAACCAATACATAAAATATGTCAGAGAGTTCAATTCTTCCAAACAGAATTGGATTGTCTGTTTGTTTGATTGGTGTTTAACGTCATACTTAAAGGTAATTAATTTATATGACGACGGATTCTCCACTTCTTAATCTATTCTACTCAATACGGCGGAAAACCGAGAGGAAACCTCGTAAAAACCGCCCCCGCGATTGCCGAAGTCACCTCGTGTGACTCCCTCATATACCTGTCAGGTCCACTGGGAGACTTGAACCCCTGCGGTACATCGAAGGAGGATCTGCAGTCAGACGTGCTAACCACTGAGCCACGGCCTGGGCCCCCAAACAGAATTTGAAGTCACTTAATTGGGCCGCAAGATAAAATCAGTTAGTGCAAACACTTAAAATTACACTTTTTTAAAATTCAGGACTGTCCTTTTACCCCTGTATCGTTCGTTCTGTATATGGATTACGTAGTAGACCGATAATGATACAGAACTCTGCATCTTACGATATAGTAGCTCACAGAATTCGGAGCTCATACCCAATAGTAAGAGCTCCGGCGCTCTGGTCGTAGAAATCGTTCAGCTTTGAAACACGGCAGCCATTTTTAATATAATTTGTTATCATGTGGCGCTAGCTATGATCTGCCTTTGACCGCCCTAGGATTCCCCTTCCTTGGTGACGTCAGACTGATTGACAAACACCATGCACTAGCTCGCGATTCATCAACACTACCTTGAACATCGTGAAAGCCAAGGAGACAGATTAGGCTGCCCACAAAGTGGTGCCACGACACACACACAGCTTGATTTTGGGGCGAAATCCTTTGACAGGACGACATTTCAAAAGTTAGTCGGTTATAGTGGGTTACGAAACGGTCCTCGTACAGCAAAACCATGGAATATTTTGGATATACTAACTGTTGTTGCTCGCCGAGGGTAGTAGATTAATTGTGTCAGGTAAGTCTTAAAAATTACGTTTTTGTTTTATTTTCTTGCTATTTGAAGGCTCTAAAGTTGCCGGGACAAATCCATCCAGCACATACTGCATACTTTTCAGGCGCACAGCTCTTGGACTCACCTTATGGTGAGTCCAGATTCTAGGACTAACAATATAGGTGACCGTGGCCTTTTTGTCTTAAAAGTGGGACCGTTTTGACACGTATCAGTTTTCACCTGATCCTGAGCAAAAATACTATATGGGGAGGGACAACCATGAAACCTTCATATGAAAGCCAAGTGGCTATTTTTATGACTGGCATTCCCATTTAGGAAATTATGTATCAACAAATTACAACAACAACCATCGCCTCTACACCTGTTTATGTCGATGTATCCACGAAATTTATATACAATTAAATTATATTAAGTACACTGATTCAGGTCCCTTTTTTTGTACATTTAATGAAAAATACAAATCATTCTGACGATAAACATAATATAAAATTACCAATTTAAACTCACCTTACACAAAAACATCTACCGGAAGTTAACGAATCAGAAAACATAAGGGAGACCACTCTGCGGAGAAATATTTATGGGTACATAAATGAAATAATAAAAAAAATGGGTTGTGGTGGGGGGGGGGACCAAGTTTTGTGAAACATAAAGAAACATTTGTAACCGCACAAGTACCGTCCACAAGTAAAGTTTTTTTTTTAAAGTATATATAACAGAGATATATAGGCCTACTGAACAGACACAAAACAATCGGTTTCCAAATATATCGGGACGATATATATACATACATGTATATGTGGACTGATGTCAAAATTAAAAAGCAGCATCATTTAAAATCAAATAGATCGTGTACATGGGCGAGGGAATTTCTTTAAAAGCGTATAACGGTTACGTCATTATCGACGGCATACACATGTGTTAAAGACTTTGCCTTGCTGGTATATGATGGAAAACCTGAAAGTAACCGTGTAAAAACCACCCAGCGGAAGACTTCCCTTTGTACACAGTACGTGAACTATTCAGAGTGAAATACATGGGTAAAAAAATACATGGCTTTAGTCATGTGCATCAATTTAAGTTCCGTCAAAAACGGAAAAAAATAACTTTATTTTATTATTAAGACGGACACAATAAACCAAAATATTTCATTTCGAATTTTTTTGAATTTAAAATTTATTTTGCTGTTTAATTAATCAAAAGCACCAATGTAGACTTGTTATCACCACTCGGCTTGATTCTTGTCACGGGATGCAATGTCATGACAACAACACGTGATAACAGAATCGCCACAGCTATCTAAGGCTCCAGACGGTACGGTAAAAAAAAAGATTCTACGTACATTTTTTTTTTTCAGAAAAATTACCAGTCAACGCAATGTCTTATCAACAAACATGAAAACATAAAATAATAAATATATCAACCAAGTTGCATTTACAGGGAAGTAACAACGTTGCAAACGAAGTACATTATTGACTTAGCTCAGTTGAGTAGCCCCCTCTCTTTAGCCTTGAGGAATTTATTCTAATTTTTTCCAGTGACGTCAGAAGAAACCTTCGTCGCCATATTGCCTTGCTTGTACTGGATGGTAGCGATCTATCTGCTACGGATACATGACACGAAAAGGATTTGTTTAGGAACCAGAAAATTATACAATATCAGCTCTATCCAATGCTGAAGTCTTACAGAAAAGTGATAATTGTTCGAGATCGGTATTCTCCCAAAATCTTTACACAATCCTTGCCAGATATATCTGTGCTATCTCCCTAAACTTGAACCCCTAACTGCACATAGATATTCAGTGCATTTTGTGGGCTTGCAAGGGCCGAGAACAAAGAAACGGAATCATCAGGTACTATTGAAGGCGATTAAGTGGAAGGAAGCGATATCATCAACATTATTTATTTAATTTTCACAACACCTTTCCTGGATAGTAAGCTTAAATTTTAACTTCGTAGAGAGTTAAACCCTGGCGACATAAATTATGCAAATGAGCCTTTCGAACCATCAAAGCAGCCATGTCTGAATCTGGAAATGGCTTATAGGAATATAATTTCGCAAAAGTCAGGTTTTGTACAGTTCGTAGATTTATATATCTGCATGTTATGTTTTTTTTTTTATATGTTAGTGTCGTGTATTTTTCATCCGTTATATTAGATTTTCTTTGATCGTGCCACGTATCACACAAAGCGTCTCCACAGTTTTGTAGGTCACATGGACTATTCCAACTTTGCTAGAGAAAAAGGTGTGTGTAGGTAGTTGTGAACAAAGAAATGGCGGAATGATCGTTCTCCAACATTTAAAATATCAGCTTTCGGTTCGTGGAATGTTGCCAGAATAGAACTGTGGCTATGCGTGCGCATTGTACGCTTTTTTCGTGTTTTTTTTTTTCGGTTCTATTCTTCCCCGCTCGTGTCTAGACCTGTCCATTGTTTGTTTTGGTCCGGACTATAACACAGATTCATAACAACTGCGCACTTAGATCTTAGCACTGAAAGATGGCTCTACTGACATTTTGAGCTAATTTCAAATTTATCAGAGAAAGTTTACAGAACCGATGTCCAGTGTGTGCTATGTTTCGGTGATTTGGGGAAAGGTTGTGATTTTGTTTGTTTTGTTCATGTCTAAACCTGTGAACATACCTTCCCTTCCGTACTGCCGAGTTCATTTCCTATTTAAGGGGTGTAAAGATTCACATACATTTTCAAATTCACAAACATTAGGCCTACAATGTGACGTCACGAAAATTACACAGCTGTTCTTTTTTTGACTTTTGTAAGAAAGTTTTCTATGAAACACAAGTTTTGTTTTATAAAACTTTACATAGAACGATTTGAATTCTGGTGATCACATATTTTCCTCCAATTTTCATATTGGATTTGAAAAAAAATACAGGTAAATAAATAAAAATCTGTATTTTATAAAATTAAAAAAATAAATGAATGTTTTGGAAGCTTTTTCACTCAGGAAAAATGATATTTAATTTTTTTTTGTACCGATAATTTCATTAGTTAGGTAAATTCATATTTTCATTTTATAGACATATATATATATTTTTGTTTAAATTTCATTTCATTTTTCAAGATTTAAAAATATTTTGTTAAAAGGTCTCTTAAAACTATTAGAATGTGACAACTTCGTGAATTTGGTGATGAAAGCAGTGCCCTAAAATATTCTTGATGAAAATATAAGAAAGATTCCTGAAGAAAAACAAAGTATTCGTTCATTTGCACATTAATAAAAAAAATTGTATGAAATAGCATACAAGAAATGCCCAAAACCAATTCATGCCTTCGATGGCTTGATTTTAATACACTAACCGAATTCCATGTCTAACAGGCCCCTGTTTACACTTGACAAAATAAAGTTTTACAGCCACCTACTCTCCTAAGACTATGGTCTTCTGCGTGACAAACATTGGAAAGTACAACTCGATATGTACAACTACGCATGCTGTTAAATGACTAATGGTTGCTTAGTCCGAAAAATTACCGAACAGTTATGCGCGAATATATATCTATACGTTTTCACCAGTAAGCTATACACTTGTACCCAAGCAATTTAAAAGAAAAAAAAATTAAAATGAGCATTAAAATTAATTGTGTATTGATGGATTTTGTCTTTAAATCAGTTCTGCCTAAGGACAAGTACACACATTTTGGCAAGTTCATACAATACATACATGATTTGTCTGTCTAACAGACAACCGTAAATATTTTCTATTCAATGTACCACTTTGAATTAAATTTCAGTCAAAATAATTTCAGGCAACTTAATTTAAATGTCCTACTGCCTCGCCCTGAATTGCTGGTAGATACCTTGTTTTTTTGTGGTTTTTTTTAGTATTGTGTGAAAAAAGCCTTTGTACATGTTAGACGTTAAATGTGAAACCTTCCACTCGCATAGTGTTAGCCAGAAATCATAAAGTGGGTGTCTCAAATCACTATTTTCACAGAAATCGAGTGTCTCATTGAAATTTTCTCTATTGTTCCCATGATAAATTTGATTGAAATAGTCTCAAATGGCTTCTTAGGTGTCTTTCAAAGACACCGCTCTGGCAAGCGCTTAACCATCCAGTTATTTAAAATTATCTCGGCTGATGTTTTCAAATTGGTTGAATTAACTAGAGTGTGCATGGCTATGGTTTCGTGCATCATTTAGAGAATATAAATTCTCAAGAGAGATAACATCTAACAAACTAGTTAGAGAAATGATGAATTTGGCAAATTTACAAGAAAAGATGTGGTGAAATAAGCCAATTAAATGTCCTTTTGTGAATTTTAGGAGTAAGATAAGTTTGCACTCTTATAAAGAGGCACCCATGAAATAGCCTTTAGAAACACATAACAATAAACATTAAACTATTTCATTTTACATTTAACTACACTGAAGTTAGGTCACAAAAATGAAATTAATGGATAGTCCATTTTTTATTTGTGGCATAACTTTTTCACCAGTAAAGTAACCAAACAAAAGTAAAACCATCATACCGAGTACAATTATATTAGAAATATAACATGAATGTAATGCGTTTCGATGGTTCAACTGCTGAGTCCTCTTCAATGTACCAGTTAATCGAGTCTGCCTGTTAACCTAAGGATTATAAGGGTTGTTTCGAGAAGCTTTGAAGATTGCCAGGTGTTTTAAAGAGTCTACTGAACACTGGGAATGCAAGGTCCTCAAAGAAGAGTGAGAGCGATGTTAAATACCAATAGAAAAAAAGAATGTAAAGAAGTGCCATTTATATTTAGTTGTAATCATTTTGCAAATAGCTGATATGTATAGATCTTTATTCATGGTATTTATCGCTGTACTCGGTACAGGTAGGAATCGTCCTTTCCACATTATAGTATCTAAGGAAAGTTTTCCAGTGGCTGCAGAGATTGCGGGATGTTTTTTACGAGGTTTCCTCTATCTTCTTTACGAGGTTTACCACTATACACTGTCAATACACTCTTGTCATATAAGTGAAATACCCATACCAAATAAATAAACGATGGTATTTATATTATAGTGTTCATCCTTCAGATGATTTTGGTGGGGAATGGAGGGTGAGGAGAGCTACCCGGACTCGGATGGTGAGATGACAGACGAAGTAGATGATACTTCCCATAGTAAACAATCTAGGAAACAGAATGGTAGTAGTAGTGTGGGCGATGACATTACGATGAGCGGAGGCTCAGCATCTGGTGAGGCCGAGGATGGGGAGATATTAGAAGATGGAGAAATAGATGATGAAGTTGCAGAGTCTGAGGCACCTCCAAAAAAACCTGAACCAGAAGAAACTCCCGAGGATAACAATGACGGTAAAGCGGAGATAAAATAATTACTCCTAATCAAAGTTCACAGCATTATTCAAAAGTTTGGACAATCTAGGAAACGGTGCGTCTTCAGGACTGTCTACTTTCTTGAAAACTTGTATTTTTTGGTCTTGGCAGATGTATGCAATCTTCAGTGCTAGCAAGCCCTTTAGGGATGGCTGGTTATGTATCGGGATTCAGTTTGACAAAGGCTTTAAGGATTAAAGGTAGATGTACATCAAATTATCTACATGTAACAGTCGATATGCACTTCAACAAATGCAAGGACCCTTTATTTAAGAAAAAATATTCTGTTTTCAGAGGTTCAAGACAGTGAAAAGACGAATACACAAAAGGAAGAGTCTGAGTCTGAAAATGAAGACGAGTTAGCAAAAGAAAAGAGAAAAAAAGAAAAGAAGAGAAAGAAACAACGAAAAGAAAAGAAACGGAAAGGAAAAGAAGAATCGGTAGGATATCATCAATGCTTTTAAAATTTTGGAAAGCCTTTTTTTTTTTTTTTTTTACAAGAACATGGGTTTCTCCATCCCAGAAAATTGAAGTACAGCATAAAGCCCCAATCAATCAATCATCCTGAAAGTTATAATATTACCCTTATGGTGTATATTTTATGGGGTTTTTTTTCTTCATTATATATAATTCTTTGATTTTATTGTAGGTATAATATTGATTAATTAAATATTTCTAATAACATTATGTCAATTTATGTACACAGAAAAGAAAACGGAAGCGCTATGATTACGTTGACTTTGACAACATTGAAGAAGACTTTAATCACCAGTCTAAGACAAGACGCCGCTCTCCGTCTGGACCTTATGATAGCCCTTATCAGAGTCAGGAAGAAAGGGGCAATCGTTCTCCACCTGGACCATATGAAAGTCCATATCGCAGCCCTCCTGGTCCATATGATAGCCCACCTAACAGTCCACCTGGTCCATATGACAGCCCTCCGGAGGATAGTGAAGAAGAACAAAGGTATTCATTACTGTTTTCTGTGTGCTGTAATTTATTTGGCGCATTAGTAATTTTCATACATTTTTATGACCAAGGCTTTGTGAGTGATCTGCAGTACTACTTTAACAGTTCATGAGATATTCCTCAGAGCTTCAGTTCATTTTCATATTGCGAGCAGTTGGGGCTGGAGCCTACTGTGCCCGGGTGATCTCTGAGGTAAGGGGCACCAGGAAGCGAATTTATGTGGTCTCCTTTTTTTTTGTGTAAATGTGCTCTAGTGTCGTCTGTTTTAATAGTTGGAGTGATTTACCTCCATCAGACATAAACCCCAATCAATCAAGCAAACATTTTCATGTTTCTATATTTTGAATTTTCTCATTCTGGGCCTTTAGCCAGCAAGCTGTCCTTAGTGGATGCCTTAATGTACAGCCACAGTTTTGTGCTTATCCGCCAACTCTTTCCCCTTGCCATTGTGTGGGTCATGCCATTTGCCTGGTAAATACCCATCAGCTCCTGACGGCTTACAAACTTGCTAATATACAGGTCCTCAATCGGTGTCCCTAAAGCCTTGCCGTTTGGACACCCTGAGGTCAAATTCTGTATAATGGCCTATGAGACAACACAAGTACTTACATTACTGTTTATTTATCATGTGGTGGGATAAAATCTATCTGAAAAAAATTTAGAAAAAGAAATTCAAATCAAAAGGAATCAATCTAAAAGACAAATTAGTGTGCAGTGGCTGCTTGCCCACAAAGAGTTGAAAGGGTTATAATTCTGAAATTTGTCAAACCAGTGAGATGTTAACAGATTTAAATAATTTGTTTACAATATTTTTTAACTGATCATGAACCAGTAGCCAACTGTGAAATCTTGTCATTCGAATGTATGTGTGACTTGAAATATGTCACCGAGCCGTGAACAAAAATGTTGTCTCATTATTTAAGTTATTATTTGTCTTGGGCCCGCGCCGTGGCTCAGTGGTTAGCACGTCCGACTGCAGATCCTCCTTCAATGTACCGCACAGGTTCAAGTCTCCCAGTGGACCTGAGGTAAATGAGGGAGCCACACGAGGTGACTTCGGCAATCGCGGGGGCGGTTTTTACGAGGTTTCCTCCCTGTTTTCAGCCTTATCGAGTAGAGAAGTGGAGAATCCGTCGTCATATAAATGAAATACCTTTGAATACGGAGTTAAACACCAATCAAACAAACAAACAAACATTATTTGTCTTTAAGGTATGGAGAACCGAAGACGAGACGAAAAAGAGCTAAAAAGAGTATGATGGGATTATTAGAAGATCCCTATCTCGACCCTACTATAGCAGTTTCTGAAAAGCAGGTGAGAGCTCTATTATTCCTTGTCTTTGCTTATCAATGAATTCTAAACGACTATAGTGTGGGACTTTGTTTTTAAACAATTACACTTGAATACCAGGAATATGTTGAACAGAAGTGGAAGATAAATGATGACTGGGCCGTGGCTTATTGTAATTTGTATGTTAGTAATTTGTGTCTGTTGAACATATTTTTCACGTTACTCTAGCTTTGTTACAAATGTAGCTTAAGTCTAAAGAAGAGCACAACCTCAAACAATGAAAAGTTATTGTGATTGCATTGCAAAGAAGCCAAATTGGTGTGACCTACATCTTTCCAGGGGAGAGTTGGATCACATGACCACAAGTCAGATTTCCCTGCCCAAGTTTTCTTTGATGTCATGAATTTATTTCACATGTGTTAGTAGTGTGTTGACTTTAAGCGTCCTCTATTGCATTGAACAATCGCTTATAAAAGTTGATGGCATGGCTTAAAATTCTGTACAATTCATGCTTTGACCGTAAGAAGCATTTTGAAGTATGTTCTTATGCTGATCCCTTGATAAATGTGATACCCTAGATCCCTCCTACAATATCATATTTATTGTTTTTCTGGGTTTCTGTTATGAGGCAGACAACCTTGAAAATCAGTACTCAATGAACAACCTATTTCATTGTTTCAAGGCAAGTTTTCTTGAGCCATGTAAATATTCTTAGCTCTTCTCTTCAGGATATTTTTCAAGGAGCTGGACGTGGAAGACATCAAAATCGTCACCGGCAAAAAATGGACATGCCTCAGCAGCCCAGAAAGAAGCCCCTGTTAGCTACACCCAGATCCGACAGACCTCTCTGTAAATTCTATAAAGAAGGAAAGTGTGCAAAGGTAACTTTCTTTTTTGGGAAAGTCCATTGATTTATTGATGTTATCATCTTTCAAGTCATAACAAGTCATTATTAATGTTTCTCACACCCTTGGTTTAAATGTGTAAGGAAACAGCCTGAAATTAAAAAGAATAATATTTTATGTGTAAGTATTGTCTTGTACATTGAACATTTGACAAGAAGACTGACTGATTTCATTTTCTTACTGCACCTATTTTCCATCTTGTGTTCATCCATGTAAGGAGCAAGTTTTCATATCCTTTTTCTCTTCCGTTTAACCGTCTAGCTTAAATGATACATTGTAGTTTGGAATACACTGCCGTCATAATAAGTTAAGTACCTTTGAGCACGGCATTAAGCACAAACCAATCAATCTTTTTTGATTGTTACAGGGCTCTCAGTGTCCATTCAACCATGATTTCACACCTCAAAAGAAGCCAGACATCTGCAAGTTCTATCTCAATAGTACATGTAACAAAGGCAACGACTGCATCTATATGCATGATATCCTTTTGTTTGTCCCTGTGGAAATTATGCTTGGGAGGCAGCAGAGGGAAAATGGACTAAATGGTCTTATTTGTTACGTTGACTCTTCCAGTTAAAATCATATGTTGGATCACTATGAGTTTTTAACAAGGCTTCTATGTTTGCCTGCCCAACAGCGCCGTGATTTATTATTACCAAAATTCCTTACTACCACGTTAATCATACATCCCAAAATAAATATATATAATTTTGTAATTAAATTTTCTTGATTATATTTAGACATGAAGAATGATTTAGATTTTAGCTTTTTTCTTCCACATGGATTTGCCTTAACATTTGTTCACGTGAATACCCATGCAAATTTTTCCACACTGGAGCAGAGTGCTATGGAGGAGATAATTGTAAATTCTCCCATGACCCCCTTACAGCTGAAACATATCCTCTGTTAAACAAGGTAATAATTTAATCATTTTATGTTACAGTAAGTATTCTTCATTTTTCTTCCAGAATTGTGCTTAAAACATTGATATAATTTTGTAGTCGTGTAAGAACCCAACCAGAGTTATCCCCCTTGATTGTCATTTGACTATAGGGCCTGTAAAGCCTATTGTTGTAACTGTAACCTTCAGGTGCAGTATAACAGTCAATTCCCTAATCAGAATAACCAACATTTTGTTTTATAAAATTGTATGTGTTGATATAAGAACTCAACAATCAAATTTATGTATTTGTTACTTATTTCATGTATACAGATACTGGACAATGATGATGAATTCCTCGATACTTCACAAAAAGCTCCTCGACCAAGCCTATTGGGTAAGTGCTTGCTGAAAACAAAAACAAATGTATCTTAAACTTAAGACAGGGAGCTGCTTACATCATTTTATTCTTAAATATAGCTCATTCGTTGTTTTGTTAGCAATGGTTAATCTGAACAAGTGTTTCTACAGCACATATGATCAGATTCACAACGGCTTGTGATGATACTCACAGGCAGTCGTTGTGACCATACTTTCAGGACAGGTATACATTAACTGCATGTTTGTAAACTTAAACAGGATTCAAGTATGAAACAGCCCTCTGATGATTTTTTTTTTACCCATGCATTTGAAATTTTAAAAAATTTAAAAAACATTATTTAAAGATGATTTTTTCTTTTCTGTCCCAACACTGGTGTTTTGTAATAGCTCTGGAGATCAATGCATCTTTCTGAGATTGGGCTTACAATTATTGAAACATGCATAGTAGTAGTTGCATAGTTTTCAGATTGGGAGTCATAAAATGAAAAATCTGAAACATATTGTTTTTGGGAACAGGCTCACCCCCAAGGCATGTTAAAGAGGCAGCTGAACGATTGAAGGGTGAACAGGTGAAGAAAATCCCGTCGTTGTTGGACATTGAAGTTTTCCCACCAAATCAAAGCCCACAGAAACAACAGACCTCCCCAAATAAAGACATTGTTTCTCCTAAAGCTGGATCCATGCTTGGGCGGTAAGTCTTTATAGATTAGTGTTAAATTAAGAAAGCACTAGTCATTCCATATAAAAAAGGATCAACAGCTTCATTATTAAATGAATTTTGCATCTGTGCAGAATCATATTTATTCAGATGTGTACTTGTGGTGTGATAATGTACTTCATTTCTTGCCATCTAGTTTAAGTAACCATTTCTCTATGTTTTGCAATAGTATTGTTCTGGGCCTGGATAAAACTTTTTTTTTTCAGATTTATGACATTTAAATTGTAGCTGATCAAAACATGTGCATTATTTTTGTTGCAGGCCTGGGTTTTACAACGACACTGGGACTAGCCATCCCACAGTAGTAGCTTTAGAGGTGTTGCTAAACAAAGCAGCAGCTAACCAGAGTCCTAGGTTTTACCAGCCTAACAACATGGGTTATCCAGGTGGTGAAGATCAACCTGTAAATCCATTAGGACCTAATCAAGAGGAGGTGGAGTCTGAAGTGGACAACAGCCAGGATACACAAAAATGTAAGATAGTTTTCCCTTGCTAATACCGTGATAATTCAAGTGGAAAAATGGTAATGAAAACTTTTGCAAAAAACGAAAAGAAAAGTCTATAGAATCAATGTTATATATATATAAAAAAAATGTGTTAATTTAATTTGACAACTTGATATTTTATACAAAATACAAAAAAAAATTGAGTTCTTTGGAAACTTATTTAACTAAATTTTATAATTAAAGCAATCAATGTAAAAAGTGCATGTTAGTCTTGTACGCTTCTGCTTGACTTTTGGGTACATCCTTGAAACTGTTGCGGTGTGTTTGGAAATTTTTTTTCTTTCAGAACAGTATTTTTTTTGCTTTGGTGTAGTTACAGTACCAGACAGGAAAATTGTCATCCTTTAAACTTCCTGTATGATGTTATAACTAAACCAAAAGTGTTCGCCCTCTGGCTAAGGGCAGTATGTTTCCAGATTATATTCATACTGTCATACTTAGCACTGGAGGAACATTATCTTTCCAACAGCAAAAACACTTTATTGACCATTATTGACCACTGTTAAGAGTCGCTGTCTACTGTCATCTACCCTTAACGGCGTTAAACTCCAATCAATCAATCAGTCAAACCAAAAGTAGCATTTACCGGATCCTGGATTGAATCTCATAAAACAGTGATGTGACTTACTGGCCCTATTCCCATGGTCTTTGTTTTCATAACTTCTAGGTGACTCAGAAACCAAAATAACATTGTATCCCTTTTTCCTATAATAGTGGATGAGGAGGGAAGTCAGGATGGTTTGACACTGAGGGGTGATGAAGTTACCAGTGATGAGGAGAGAAAACAAAGCAGTATTGAGGTACCCAGTCACTTACCTCCTAAACAAAGAGAACTCTTCCTTAGAATACAACATCAACAACAACTTGAGGGAGAGGATGGGGACAGTAACGCAGAAAGTCCCAAACAGGAGGAAGTGGTGGAACCAGGTAACTTCTGTTAAGAAAATACATTAACCTTTTAAAAGTTCGTTACTTTTACCTAATTTACATTGAGTGGAAAATGTCAATTAAATAAATTTATGTATTAAACCAATTTAACTGAAAATATATTTTATAAGTTTGCTTGGAGTATTGGATGTTGCTGAATTGGAAAAAAAAATCCCTACATAAATATTTCTTCCAGTTTTTTTATTAACATTTAAGAGCAATCATTTCTTACTAATAAATAGGCTAAGACATGGCAATGTTCATTAAACATTGGTCTTCTGAACTACAAAGTTATTTTTTCGAGGCTCCGTGTCCACCTTATGTTTATAGAGTAAGTGTCTGACGGCAGCAGAGATAGCTGGCCAAGGTGAACAAGGTTTCTCCTGGTTTTTAAGCAGACCAAAACTGAGCAAAGTTGTCCTACAACTTACACAATCTTAATCACAATGGCAACACCAATCAAAACATTAAATTGCTACTAAACACGTGTTTCAGTGGATGATGATGACTGGTACTCAAGTGACGAGGAAGATGCTGCTGGTCCAAAACCAAAACTCATGGATTTCTTAAAAAATATCAGCAAACAAAACGTGAGGCTTTTTTTTTTGGCAATTTGTGCCAGTAGTATTTCTATTAGCAAACCTATATTTTATATGTGCAATAAGCCTTCTTATTTTTAGTGCATGACTGAAAAATGAAATTATCATGCCAGCTGATAATTACAAACCTTAATAATTTAACAGACCTTCATTTACTAGGTGAAGGCGCTGTAGTTTACATGTTGTATGTTAAATAATGCCTTATGTGACAGCTTAAAATATAATTTGCATTTGATTAGTCTGGTGAAGGTGTAGCATTCAATACTGTATATTTTTGACATTTGCTAAGCTCACATGTGAGGGCTTCTCACTGAAAATATCTCTTTAATTTTGTAGAGTGCACCTACAAAGAGTTTATCAGAACCACCACAGGAACAACCTAAACTGCCTGACTCCGGATCTGCTGGTGGAAGTAGCTTTAATATTCTTCAGATGCTTAGTGCCATTGCAGGGCAGAGTTCCACCAACCCTACAAGCAGCCCTGCGTCAGTATACAGCTCTTGTTTTCTCTTGTTCTACCCTCCAGGCATCATGTTAAAGTCTATCAACATATTGTGGAAAGTGTAACCAGCGGTCTGTTCAATAGAGCGAGCAGCTACGCGAGCGCTTCTTAAGCACGTAAATGACTCTATTGACTGCTATCGAGCGGCCGTGAGCACTTGGCCTACTGAACAAGCCTCTGTTATTACCTATGTTTGATTGATGAAGGCTATTGTCCCCACAATCAAATTGAAGAATTTTTATAGTGACGTTTTCAAATCACCCCATGTGATCAAGCCTTAAATTAACTTGACTTGAAGTTTATCTTGGGACCTGGGATATCAAGGAAGTGCACTATTGGCATTTCCCTGTCAATTCTGACATCTTGTTGAAAATTTTTAAGGAGAATGTAGTCAAATAGACTAAGAAACCTTGCTTTAATAGTAGATGTTGGAACCCATTCAAAAAGTAATGTTTTAATACCTATTGTCTTAAGAAATCTTGGTATGGAGTTGTTTTATAATCTTCACCTATATGTCATTATGTCACGTCATTTTCTGTATTTCCAGGCCTGTGGCCACCAGCCAACTATTGGATTCATTGGTTCCTAAAAAGAAAGAGACAATTAAAGAGATTCCATTGGTGAATGACTCTCAGACAACGTTAGTAGAAAATAGTCCAGTGAGAATAGATGACGAGCCGGATCCTATGAAGAATCTTCCCAGGGTACCTAAAGATGGCAGTGATTTACCTTATACTGTTCTAACAATCACTGTTAACAAGTCGCCCTACATTCCTCCAAATCTCAATCTGACAGATCCCTGTGTCAGCAATGATCCACGTGTGCAACGCTTCTTAAGCAAGGGAATTAAACTTGAGAGGCAAAATTCTAATTCCATTAAGCAGGAATTAAGTACTGTTCAACCCACTATATCTCCAAAGACTTCAGATCCTAGACGCTCTACTAGTGGAACGGTAGAAAAAAACAGTTCTGTGAAATTCAGTGACCCAAGAAAATCACGTCAGCCTGCCAATTCTGAAGGTCCCTCAGACCCCAGACGCCAAAAAGACGGCCAATCAAGTAATTCTAGTGAAGATGTGATAAAGCCTGGAGATCAGAGACTTCAGAGGGCTATGACTGAATTAATCCAGTCTGCTGTTGGTGTTGGGAACACAGACCTGCGTCTCCAAAAATCACAGTCCAATCCAGTCATGGCAATGCATAATATGTCCGGGCCTCCCATGAGGCCTGGATTTTCCATGGGATTCCCCAGGCCCCCACCAGGTGCCCCTCTCCGACCAATGGGATTGGGGCCCCAGAGGCCGCCAGGTATGCTAAGGTTGCCACGAAATGTAAGGCCACCATTACTAATGACTCCTGTTATGCCAGACAATTCTTTTATTCCAAGAGGCCCAAGACCCTTCGTAGATCCAAGGTTTGCACGTCAAAATTCCAATGAAATGTCATATGGACCTGCTGCTAATGACCCTCGTAATAGAGGACAGGGCATGTCTCCGCATGAGCAACCGTCAGTTTTTGGGCCTCCATCAAATGACCCCAGAAATAGACTGGGTGGAGCTCCTCTCAACCAAGAGCCTGTGCTGGACCCTAGGATGAGGCAAAGCAAACCTCAAGACGCACCTAACTACCCACAAATATCTAATGACCCACGCCTCAAGAACACAGCACTGGACAATGTTAAGAAAGCTGATCCGAGATTAGATCGTCATGGTGGGTCCTTAGACAGTAGTATGGTTGGCAGGAGTTCTGATCCACGAATTTCTCGACAAACTAGTCAGCCTGTTTTATCCTCTACTGAGCACAGTGAGGGAACAGACAGTGCTGAAGAGAATAGATTACAAACACGAATCGATCCAAGGGTTGGTCGAAGACAGGACAATGACCATTCTAATTCAGGCTCTCCTCGTATTAAAAAGAAAAAGTTTATAGGTGAACGTAAGGGAAGCATGGAATATAGTTCTCCATTAGGTTTAGGTTCTGACCAACCAGACCCAGCTTTATCTGGCTTTTCCAGTTACAATAGACCCCCAGCTAATAGACCACTGAATAATAGCAAATTAAAATCAGACACTACAGTAGATTTGATTTCTACTGAAAACCGTTTAAATACAGGCTATAGCCGTTCCCCTTTACACACTGGCTATGAATCGCCACAACAGCAAACAGAAATTGAACACACAGAAAATGTGCAATTCCCAGCTGCTTTACAAGCACCACCATTGAAAGAACTTTTTAAGACAATAGACCCAACAGCTTCCCCATTCTGCTAATACATAAATCTCCTTGATATACTGTTTTTGTTGTATTTGTGCTTTGTGGTGAACTGTCTCCGTGATTGATGCATGTTCTTTATATTGAGAATAACACAAGAACAGATCAATGTTATATTTTAAGATTGTTCTACATATGACTAAATTAAATTATGTCGAAAATTTTCTTGTTTTAAATTAAATTGCATCAGTAGCTATCAGAAAGATTACCATTTGACTCCGTAATTATTATTGATTGAATCGAATAGCTTTCTTACTGGATAATCTATTTCTGAAGGTACTGAATGATTTCTGTAGGGGAGAATAAATTTGGGAAGTATCGATGTACAATTACAGCTACTGTAGTAAATATGCATACTGTTGTGGCTGCTTAAAATCTTTTCACTGAAGCTTTGAAAGTAAGACTAGCAACAATTAGCATATAATTTTTTGACACATTAAAATAATCTGATACTATTCTTATTAACCTATTGTGGGCAAGTTTAGTTTAACCATACACATCTGGGTACTTTTGATTCTTAAATTTTTCACTAAAATTAAATAATTAGCTTCAACGTGCACTATCAAGCTGCATTAATACAATACATGTAAGTTTCATGTCATCCGCTATACATACCGCTGTTAAAACTTTTTCCCCTCTCTATTCAAGAAAGTAAAAATGTGTTACTTTAATGCTCCAAAACTTCTATTGATATGTAGACTGTGATAGACCTATAACTGCATGTAATATTATTTGTACATTTAAGTATTAATCATGCCAATGGGATGAAAAGCTATCAGTTTGTCTTGCACACAGTCTCGGTAACAATCAATTGTTCTGTCTAAAATCTTCATTACAATGAAAGAAATAATTGTTGTAAAGTGCTAAGTGTTAACCGAGTCTTGTGTTGTAATCTTTCAACTTCATGGTTAGCCATATTTCTAAATTTCACATGTGTGCAAAATTAAAAACACACTGATTTTAACATTACCTCATAGAACATAATTAGTTTTACATAAAACGCATGCCTTAATTTTTAGCTGCCATTCATACCAAGACCAAGTTGTTGTTAATTGTGCAATGAAGTACCAGCATCCGTCGTCCGTATGTGTTATTATTGTATTACTTGTGATAGTAGGAATAAATTCCTCAGTACAAATCTGGACACTAAGTTTTGAATCAATTGTTTTCAAATATTTGTTTGTAACCTATGCATATCATCCTATGTGTGTCTGCTATTTAGGCAAATGCTTTCCACAGGTATCCCGATCCTCGGCTTCCCTTTACTGTGGTCCTGAAACTGTTAGAACTCAGTTTGAAATGTAATGATTTCGAGTTCAATTGTAGAATGTACCAGCAAATAAAAGGCTGTGCTATGGGCAAAAGTCTCAATTTTGCCTAAATTTTTATGGCAGAGTGGGAACATGAAGCATTAGGAAAGTGTGGTAAACAGCCCCTGTTATACCTTGAATATTTGGATGATATATTTATCCTTTGGCAGCATTCCAGAGATGATCTTAATATCTTCATCTCTACTTTAAACCAACTTGATCCAAAAATTCAACTTCAAGCTACTATCAGCCAGTCTAGAGTAGATTTTTGTTGGATGTTAGTCTATAAATGTGTAAATTCTGCTGTTACAGGAATGTTGGATTAAAAGGTATTCTTGAAACCTACAGATAACTATCAACTACTCCATGCTAATTCTTTTAATCCGCCGCACGCCTATTAGGGAATTATTAAATCCCAATTGTAGCATCCTTGCTTCTTTCAACGAGGTCTGTTCTATTCTGTTTAAGGCTTTGATTCCCAGCGGATATTTTACACGCCTTCTTTGCTAGCCCTCAAAAAACTGAACAATTATAATACAGGCCAATTTATATAATCAGAACCGTACGAAAACATCAGAATCACCCTGTAATATTGTCAGGCAGTTCTTCCAAATGTATGAAGACGATGTAGACTATACAAACCAACAAGCTTTCTTCGGGAACAAACTAAAAATATTTATCATTTGGCAGATATTTTAAACTGTGATTCTGAAAATGTAGTATTCACCATCACTAGTATAATAGTGTCTGAAACAGTATGTTGGAGAAACCAAAAAATTATCTTAGGCTAAGAGCCAACAATCATTTGAGTTTAATCAGACTACAGCTGATTAGCTCCTTAATAGCTGAACATTTCTCCCTTCCTGGCCCAAGATCATTTTGTTATCGAAAAAAAAAAAAAATTCCTTCTGAAAAGGAAACCAAATGGAAACGTTTGAAGAGAGAAGCTTATTGGAATAGAACACTTCGAATGTTGGATCTATTGGGTTTCAACCTTAACCAGATAAAGACTCGTGGGTAGACATTATTCCTTGTATTCCAATATGACCAGGGTTGCTTGTCTCTTAATACAGGAATATTAAAACTTTGTACCTAAAATCATTAAGCCTGTCTCACAGAGACCTATCGTAGCGTACAAGAAGAACAAAACTCTCAAGGACCTCTTGGTTGAGACGAAACTCCTGTGTCAGAAAACCCATAACTGCCCTCATCTTTATTGGTAGACTAATGGGTTTATTACTAACTCTAAACGATACTTTTTTCAGGTTGTTTATTTTCACCCATACCTAAGTATCTATGTGTTACATGTATTGCCTTTTCTTGAGATCCGCCTTTGGGTTATCCAGAATAACAAGATTCAGATCTATCTAGAAACTTGTTTCTGAGAATATATCTAGATCATAAGATGACTTAGCAGTTTTAATTAGTTGATGTGCCAGTGTGATTACTCGACAAAAATAAATATATGTAGAGAAAGCAAATTAGCTTGCCTTCAGTGGATTCGAACTCGGGTCTCTGACTAGCAGGGATGCCGGTATATCTTTTTTTATAAATGTAATGAAAGACAATTTTGCGTTGCGTTGGATCCCTTCATCGGGATTCAAACCCGGGACTCTGGCTAGCAGGGTGAGCGCTCGCGATTTTACTACAGAACCACCATGGATTTTCATCCAGGTAAAGGCTGGGAATCTTTCTCAACAGTTAACAGGGACACTCTATTTTTTTATCAATTATATTTTTGTATAAATGTAGAGAAAGTAAATTTTTGTATATATACATCTCGAAATTCAGGTTTATCTAGAAACTTGTCTCTGAGAATTTATCTAGAACATGAGATTATTCATCGGCTTAAATTAGTCGCTATCCCTGTGCCCGTGTGATTACTCGTGATACAAATATATTTAAATGTAGACCTATTTACAGAATCAGTACCTGTACAAAAACTTCAGAATCACCATGTAATTTTGTCAGGCAGTTCTTCCAAATGTTTGAGACCAGATGTAAGCTAGACTTTTACATATCATATAGGACTTTCTTAGTAAGAGAACAGACTAGAAACAGCCGTTGAGTTCAATTAGATTACAGCTGATCTCCCCAATAGCTGAACATTTCTCCCTTCTTGAACATTGATCATTTTAAAATTATGCAGATTGAAAAAAAAATTTTCCTTCTGAAATGGAAATAAAAGAGCTTATTTGATCAATACACTTCAAATCTTGTATCCATTAGGTTTTCCTTTTGTATTCCAATATGACCAGGTTTGCTAGTCATCTAAAAACCTTTTAACTCAAGTCACTAATTATAGCATATAAGAGGGACAAAACTCCATTCTGTGTTAGATTACTCATAACTGTCATTATCCTTCTTGTTTAGGCCTATGTGTTTTTTTTGGGTCTAAATGATGCTCTTTGTTCTTTCACCAGTTATGACCTTTTCTTGAGATGGCAGTAGATTATCCAAAACAACTCGAGCTGAAGATCTGTCCAGAAACACCACACCCAAAAACTAACTCCTTTGAATGTGATAATAATTTTCTTTTAATAATTTGATCATTTTAATTAAACGTGCAGTGAAGAATTTTTTTTCAAACAAGTAAGCAGAATTTAGGATTCCCAGCAAGGGAACATCTATTAATATATTTTTTCCAAACCCACAAAAGTAACATTGTAAAAATAAGTATGGTTGAAAGAAACTTTGATACAATTCCCTGGAAATGAAAACTTATCAGGTGATAGTTGTAGCCGTCATTTGATTGGATAAGCATCAGTTATGCATGCTTGCTTTAAACTGTACTGTACATGATTGATTTTTTACACAAAATAATTGAAGACACCACAAGTAAAAACAGCAAAGCACAAAAAAAGTGGACTCTACTGTTGGGAATTTGTTCATGCTACATGAATGGAATTAATTGGAAATATAAGGTTTTAATTGACTAAACCATTAAATAAGTACAAACATTTCTAAAGTCACTCATAAATAATTGCCGATTTCACAAATGGCATTTCATGATACTTGACAAACATTCAAGCAAACAAAATATCACACTTATAATAGATAAAAATAAAAATTATTCTCGCACATGGCAAACTGTAGCAGTCAAATGTTTCTCACCAAATAAATCATGAAAAGAACAAAATCTTGTAGTTAAATTGGTGTACTAGTAGAGATACTTTCCAATGATGCTTCAAAAATGGTGGAATGTTGGTATAATAAGGACCAATGCAAAATATCACCCTAAACCAAAAATGTGAACAATAAAATGTAAGTAGTTTAAAAAATTGCGTAAATTGATGCAAAAAAAGAAGTATAGGGGGGGGGGACATACCTATAGTTATTAATGGAAGAAGAAGCTTACATGTAAATCGTTCTTTAAAATGCTGTTTACTGGTGTAACTTAGCATCTATTCCCAACAGGAAAACCAAAAGTATGTACAAAATTAAAGACAGCTATCAAAATTTAAACTTAAATACATTTATATCATGTAAATAAAATGTGGTTAATGGTAAATCGTTTACTTCAATTGGGGTTTGGGACCTATGGCTATAGTTGGTCTTTTGCTTCAGCGTTACAGGCCCTCAGAAGTGGATATGGAGCATGGCCCAGGTCTATGCTACTTCTGTGGCCCTGAATAATAAAATTAAAGGGCCTTAACTGTCAGTATTTGACTATCATTAAATAAGAGTATCTTGTCAGATGATCTCGGACTTGTCAAAAGTAGCTAAGACCAAATTCGTCAAGATTTTTTGACAAGGATTAAATCAAAGCAGAAAGTAGAATAGCCTTCAGTGATTGGTTAGCGGGCAGTTTTATAGTAAGGTTTTATTGGACCTGTACATATTTAAGTATATACTTGACAACAGGTTACAGATTCACCTTGTGAAACAAAGAACATGATCTAATCCTCGGTCATATAATACTCTTTTATTTCACTTATGTGACAATGTTCCTGCCCAATTTGTAAATCACACAACTTCACTGACCACACACCGTGACCATAAAGATAAAAAAATAAATGAGTTAGTTCAAAGTTTACTTGACCCAATAGGGTAACACTGCCCTGCCCAACCCCTAAGTTACACCACCGCAGCATATTTAAAGCACCCACTGTCTAGATTTGGAATCCAAATGACCTTGACAACATGCACCGAACTCTTATAGTTGCATATGGTAAGTAAACCATAAATAAGAACTTAACTCGTAATTTATATGTAAGGCTCGACTTGATCGGAGCTACATTTACAAATGAATTTGACACTGTGCATAATTAATAATTCGATTTACTTTTTTAATTCATACTAGTACAGGCTCTGTTGGGCTTCATTTCAAATGAAACCTAAATAAAGCTTAACTGAGTATCATTTAAAACGAAGCTATTCTACAACATTTTTAATTAGAACAATAAATAGATGAAAAGTTAGAATGCAAATATCATACAATCTTTGGAGACAATATGGTACAACAACGACAATCATCTTCTCCAGACATTGCATCAATAGGAGATAACAAAACATTTATAACAAACACTTTATGACTAATCAATACTCCTGGTAATTGTTCTCAGTGCTAACCTCCACATCAACACAGCTAATCCCAAATCAGAAACTCAATTTACTTAGCAATACAAACATTTTCTAATCACATTGATTAATGAGATATAGAGGTAATCGAACCCTCAGAGTCCAGCACCGAATCGCCCGGGCAGCCTGCAAAATATTTTGAACCAGAATCTGAAGTTCAGTTTCAGAGCGGTTACTTTCTAAACGAAAAGAAAATATTTAATTTATCCTAAATGCTCAACAAATTCAACCCCCATTACATCTTATAAAACTACATTTTATGCAAAGGGTAAGAAGTGTAGACAAGCACTTTAGAAATTAAATTACCAGAAAATGTCAGTTTTAGTTCCAAATTCTCACTTAAACATTCAATAAATTACTTAAAGTTTGTGCCCTTAGAGGTCGAATTTGTTGAGGCTTTAGGGCAATAGGGAAGAGTGAGTTGAAGGACTGTATAAAGCGATTTCCAACAATAGTCTCTTGCTCAAGTGAACAGTTTTCCTTATCCTGTTAGAGAGACATTTACTGGAGACTAGTGGGATGGAAATTCCATGCCATCTTGCCATTACCTCATTAAGATTTACAATCATTCATTAAAGATCAAATAAAATCAGATATAATTATATATCACTTATATTGATAAACATTATTGAGAAGGTTTATTGAGTAATAATTAATGTTTACGCGAAACAACACGATGTGGTAGGAGTAGATCATTTAAATTTAAATGCATAATTTGCATACACCTAACAAAATGATGTCAAATGTTCAGAGCCTAACAACATTATTGTTGCCAACTGCTCCATGAGGTCTCTCTTCTGTTACATGTCTTAGGACTTGCTTAACTTGGAAGGTTTTCTTCCCTTTTATTAACAACATGTTGCAAACATTGAACAAGGTCATAACTTTAAATATTTAACATGATATTGTAATCCAGATTTAAACACTATTCACAACGCTAGATAAATTTTAAGTCTTGTCTAAGTTGTGCGTTTAATTTTTTTCCTGGAAATCAAGCTACATTTCAAATATATAAAAGCCGTTGGACCACTAACTGTATGGTTAAATACCCTGTTATGTAGTCCGGCACATAATCCAGTAAAACACCTCAGGTACAACCATAGACTGGAACCCACAGCCATCAAATTGATCCCTCAAACTGATTTAACTTTTCCTTGTTGTGTTTAAGGTAAAATATTGCTTAGTTACTGGTCATTAAGAAACACTGTTCCATGGGAAAATGTAATTTCTGCCCTCATCCTTCAGAATGTGTTTAAGCTCAAGGGGGCACACGTACAGAACTCCCCATAGTGCACCAGATGAGAAAGCACACTGACACTGTTTATATTCAATTAATGAGAAATATTTAATGTTTTCCAGCCATTGAAAACGATCTGAGAAACCAAATGGCATGCATGATTATAATTGAAAATGATTCAAGTGATGTCCTTCTTACATATCTAAGTAAGCTAAGAAGATTAAAAGTCTTTACATATCTACAGGTAATTATACGTATCTGTATAGTGAGCGAGGTACTAAAATTATGCCAACTGAACACCCAATAGATTTCAATTCTGCCTTTTTTTCCTGGAGAACGAATAATTCAGTAACCAAAAATAGTATTTCTCAAAATTCAATAAAATTACGATGTTCTATGATGAGTGTAAAGTAGTTCTAAACAGAGAAAAAAATCAACATTAAGTTCAGAGGCAAAACATGATTTTGTTTTTCAAAACAAAAATAAGCTTATGTCATTGCCATCTTCTGACATGGGCGTATAATACAGCTTAGGCCTTATCCAGAAAACTGGACTCTTTTTGGTTTATGTGTCCATAACACAAGGATCCCCTACATATCCCCGATAGAA
The DNA here is from genome assembly GCA_032466195.1 of Katharina tunicata. NCBI lineage: Eukaryota > Metazoa > Mollusca > Polyplacophora > Chitonida > Mopaliidae > Katharina > Katharina tunicata. The sequence goes on along the minus strand of JAVFBZ010147417.1, from coordinate 16,586 downwards.
TCACAAGTACAGGTAAGAAATGCCTGATTTCCTGCCCCGTGTCCTTCAGTCAGACTTACTGCGTAATAACATCATTTGAGTCCCTGAATCTTCACTGCCCCAATCAGGGTTTACTTGGTACAGCTTATCAGAGCTTAAATTAACATCATTGTTGCAGACTTTGATATATGTTCATAAGACAACATATATTAACAAATTATATACACTCAACCTTCTGACTTTTTTAATGTATCTTTTTTTTTTTCATAATAAACCTGTCATGCAAGTAAATAATTAGACTTATTGAAATTATCATAGAATTAACAAATTACGGTTATTTAAATTACCATACAAGTAACTTATTACAGTATCTACAAATTAGGCACTCAAATGATTTCACTATACAACAAGTTTACTGTTTCCACATGACACAGATGTTGGAGTTGGTTAAAGGGAAGTAACTCTGGTTAAGAGTCTACCCCATAGTTCTTTGAATCTTGGGCTTTGAGAGAAGTGGACTCGTCAGGGGGTGGTAGAGGGATGGCCACCGGTTCATGTGGTTTACCCTCTGTGTTGTTGGCTGCAGAAACTGGCTGAGATGTTACAGGTGATTCCGAGCCAGGGCTATTATCACTGAATTCATCCTAGAATACAACAAAAAATACATCCATGTTCTCATTGAGTTGATAAAATAGTTAATTGTGATATATTGTGTGTGTATTGTTGGTCAGTGCAATAGATTATCTCACTTCTCTGACACAGGTTCCAGTATGATTGGTGGTAGTCACCACCCAGGCTTACTTACAGAAAACCCTTCTGCGTATGGATGTTATCAAATATATACTTTTTTACCTGCTTTTAGCAACTAAAACACAACAGTAAAATAACCCCAAATTGCCACCTCTCCATTGTAAAAAACAAGGTTTGTTTGTTTGTTTGATTGATGTGTGTTGGTGTATGGTGCAAAACCGGGTAGAAACCTTATGAAAACCACCCCGCAAACTCCGCAGCTACTAGAAAACTTCCCTTCTATAATAAAACATCAGGTATCATTTAGCTAAAGACAGATCCATTATCCATTATTCCTGAAAAAATCTTTCAAATTTGGTTGATATGTGCCATCCTGGTTCATATGATGATGATAGCATGGCCTGCCCAACATCTTCATATTGGCAGCTGGAGAACAAAGTTATAGGATTCCACCCTCATAATGGTCGGTGAACAAACCGATCATCCTTACTAAACTAGCTTGTAAAGAAAATATTAATACTTCGGCATAAACCAGGATAAACAAAAATAATTAAGATCATTTTATAAACATACATGTAAGTTGGCGTAGTCCATATCATCCTCTGGCGGTTTTGGTCGGCATTTTCCACAACAAAAGTTACAGCAACAACAACAACAGCAACAGAAGTAACAACCAGTTATTATGCCACAGAATACCATCAAGGCCTGACAAAGAAAGAAACATTTCCAAGGGTCATTTATCAGTGATCAATCTAGGATAAGACTCAGAGATTGAGATGGCCCTAATATATTTAGATTTAGGATTTTGTATGTCCAAAGATTCAAAACTTCTAAATATTATTAAAGCTCAAGATTCCTCAATGCTGAGAGAAAAAAAAAAAAATTTATTACGCTGAAGTTGACACGGAAAAAGTTTTACAGTCAAATTCTCCTCATTAAACTCAAGGAATGTTTGTCTTAAATTTTTACATGTATATTGCTGTATGACATTGTTTGAAAGTGGCCTTGAAAAGTAAGTAACAATTGTTCATCTTTGAGCTTGAGTTTTAAGTAAACAGTGTTACTGTGGACACATACCTTACACCACCCACTTGTGAGAACAAAGTACGTATTAACATTCTCCTCTCCAAACTGTTCAGCTATATACAACCCCAGTGAGCCATATCTGTCATATATACCCCTCTTGGTGGGGTCACTCAGTACACTGTTGGCATGGTTTATCTCTTTGAACTGCTCACAATAAAAAAACAACTTTACTAACTTAAATAATATTTACTTCCATCATAATCTGAAAAAACGATACAGTTGATTGTGAATAAACAACACATACATTGTATCTTTCCAGAGCATTTAGAAGCTCAAGGGAAGAATGTTATCACCTATTATCACTAGCTTTTTTTTTTTTCAGCAAACAATTGAAATCCATAAAATGATTTCCTTGTCATTTGTGAGCTTTTCTCCATTTGAGATAAAAAAGTATAAACGTTTACCAAACTTTCAAGGCTTGACACAGCCCATTAAACTGGATCTTGCAATGTGTTGCATAGCATAATAAGGTCCAAAAAAGTACATATATCATTAAACAGAATATGTAGATCACATTCCTTATTATTAGTTGTTTTTTTAATTTAAAAAATTTAAAAAAAGACACCTTTATGTATTTGATTGGTGTTTAACTTCATACTCATACTTCATACATTATTTCACTTATATGACTTCATTACTGGTGTACTGTCAGTGTGTATAGTGGAAAACCTTTAAAAACCCACGATCTCCACAACCACTGGAAAACCCCTTATATCTGAAGGCTATATACCCTGAGGTCCACAGAGATTCAAACATATACCGGGTACAGTCAAGTGCACTATAATAAAGCAGTCCAACAAACATCTAGCAACCGAACCATGCGTGTCCCTTTTAGATATTCTTAAAGTAACAGTAACAAAACTATTGTGTAAGCTTAATTATAATCCGTAGATTATATATGACTGCAAAAAGAATGTTTTCACTGTTGCGTTGCACCAAAATATTCCACACACCTTTTCTGAAGTATTTGGGTCATCTCTGTTTTTATCTGGGTGGTACTTTAAAGCAAGCTGGAAAAAAAAATCAATTCGGTAATTATTCCATGCAACTTTCGGTAATTTACTTTTACATACTGTAAGTACAGGACAATTGATAGTAAACAGCCTCAGATTACTTATTAGTAATATTATAAAATAAAATAGATGTATATATGACATAAGACCTGATATTGTTGATAAGGAAGTAAAACAACAAAAACTGTTGGGTGGTGATACATGTAGACAGTTTTTTTTAATTTTGATCAAGATATTTTTTGTACGGAATATCATAATTATATGACTACAAAGAGGAAAATTGTTATATATCCTGGTATAGACTTTTACTAAAAACAGCAGTAAAATTGAAAGTTAGCATTCAAGACAAACCCATGTGAAACTAACAAATCAAATTGAGGATTACCCTTGTGACATGGTGACATCTTATATCAATGTCGCTTTGTATTTACACTTTACAGGTCATAACTTAAACTAAACAAATAAACAGCTTTCACTTTTTCCCCGATTTCATGAAAATTTTTCCAGAAAAGAAACACACGAAGTGCAACAAAAAAAAGATCACAGGGCGAGTAACAAACTTGATTGTCTATCTGTGTATATATTAAACTACTTCCCTACCCTTCGGTATGCTTTCTTCACCGCATCCTGGTTTGCACTCTTTTCCAAGTCCAAAGTCTGGTACAACGTATCACCAGAGCGTCTACAAGCAATATGGACAGAGTAAATTGAAAATAAAGTAAACGAAATATGTCATGAAAGCTTTTTTTTTTAAATTAATTTTTAATTGATATTGGTCAAAATGATTATGTGTTTACATCTGTTAGCAAGACTCGGCATTATCAAATGATTATGTGTTAACATCTATCAGCAAGACTCGGCATGGTCAAATGATTATGTCTTTACATCTGTTAGCAAGACTTGGCATGGTCAAATGATTATGTGTTTACATCTGTTAGCAAGACTTGGCATTATCAAATAATTATGTGTTTACATTTGTCAGCAAGACTTGGCTTGGTCAAATGATTATGTGTTTACATCTGTTAGCAAGACTCGGCATTATCAAATGATTATGTGTTTACATCTATAAGCAAGACTCGGCATGGTCAAATGATTATGTGTTTACATCTATCAGCAAGACTCGGCATTATCAAATGATTGTGTTTACATCTATCAGCAAGA
>JAVFBZ010147406.1:0-19957 GCA_032466195.1 Katharina tunicata | reverse complement strand
TGTAAGGTTCACTCATACATGTATGGGTTCACTCATACATGTATGGGTTCACTCATACATGTAAGGTTCACTCATACATGTATGGCGCCATACCAGGCATATGAAGGACAGAAACCACCTTAACAGCATGGGTATCAGAGAGCACCAGCGCACAAGAATGTCCTACCAAACCACCCACTGCACAGTCCTTAACCATTGGAGAAACTATTCTTAAATAACATAAACACGGTTTGCAGTTTGCTCAGATAATGAAGGTGTACTTGTGAGTGCATTTAGCCAGAACTGAAGACAAAGTTGTCAATGTGAAGAAAGTAACAGGTTGAAGAGAGCATGTACACAGGAAATTAACATTGCCCTCATCAATCTTACTGGCCAGTCACATTGATGGAGTGAACACAGAGGGCAATAACATCACACCATGGCTGATACCTTTAAACAAGGGGCCACTGTTATAACCCAGCAACATGTATCAGTAGTGTATGGAACTAAGGTGTGGAAAACACCAAAATGTCAACAAGAGTAATTCCATACATAAATAGAAAAGTATGAGCAGGGTTCATACCCTTCTACTGTACATGTACAATGTACCTCTATAAGGCTTAAAGAACAGAAAACGTTTATTACCAAGGAGAGAAAGCCTGTTTTCATCTGATTAGAAAAATCATGATTTTAGCTTTCAAAAGTTTTGTAAATTTGCATAATCGGCATCCAAAATTGCATCATTCAACTAAACGAAGCAGAGTTGTAAGGCTTGTCCCTTTTTTTTATTTTTTATTTGTTGACTGTCCAATTAAACCAGTGACATGTACATGTAAGTCATCCTGCAGCAATAGGTCTCCAACAATTCAAATTCAACAAAAGCATCAGTTTACCTGAGTGTAACACAGCAATGTGCTCAAGAGAAAGAATCACAAATTCTTAAGCCTAACTCTCTGTCCAAGAATGAAACACTATTGTTACACTTATACACGACAATAAAATGTACTGGGAGGTAACGTAGAAAGCACAAGTACAAATACAAGTAGGTGAAAAACAAAGTGGATTTACAAATTGACAACACCCAGAGACATTGACAAGGGGACCAGATACTAATGGGTCCCTAATACGAGCTGTCAATCAACGTCGGCCTCAGAAAGACTTTGATGATACTTGTTTAAAGAGACTGACCCATTTTTGGCAGTTTAGCTGTTTTTAACTACACTAATAGGTGAATTCAACAATAAAGTTCAAAGTTACGAGTTGTACATGTATTTGCATCTTGTGCAATATTTAAAACAATATAGCAGACAGACTACGATGAAACAAAAATGTATACTTGTGTAAATTGATTCAATGGTAAAGGACCCCACTCTAGACTGTCACTGGCAACAATATATATGTACATGTACAAGATAAAACACTATACCATGAGGATAAACATCGCAGAATTACACAATGTACGGCTTACACCACACCAACAATTGGTTTCATATAGTGTTTGTACTCGGTGAGCACCATGGCATAATAAATGCTCACCAACCAACTGTTCTTGACTGTGAAGTTAAAAATACAAAAGAAATGAACTAAAAGACCTCCTACTAATGGCTTTCAAATAAGTGCGATCAATCAAAGTCAGACGAGGCAAAACTTTGATCATACTTACCCGACTTAGAGGGACTGACCTTGTTGGTCGTCTATCTGCTTTTAACTACATTCAGATGAATCAAACATTTCAGTTTACCAAAGTTCAATTTCAACAGAAACAGAAATTAGCAAACATCGGAAATTGTGATTTTGGCCAATACTTGAAATGATAGAGCAGTCAAGCTACGAGGAAACGATAAAATATCCGCTTAAAGATGAAGATGAATTGACTCATGTGAAAAAATTCTACAGAATAAGGTTAAGAAATTAGCAACATGTAGAAGTTGTGATTCCAGTTTGGCCGATACTTAAAATGATAAAGCACTAAACCAGACAAGCTACGAGGAAACATTAAAATGTCTAAGATTAAATCGACTGATGTGAAAAGGCTGTAGGCTGGTGAATAAAACAGCATGGGATGGTAAATATCGTACAGTTACACCCCGTGTGTGAATTTATAGAGCAAGATGATTATATTTATGCAAAAAATTAGCATCATGTTGTGTGCTCTCAGTGAGCACCGGGCCACAGGAACCTCCCACCTACCACCTGTCAGGTGAAATTATAAAAACTTTTAAGAGAGTAAGCCCAATTTACACATCCCAGGGAAATCTACAAAGTGACAGAATTAAGACTGTCAACTAAATACAGTCACAGACAACATTTGTTAGTTCATACATCTGAAGGACGAGAACAAAAGGAAAATATTGCAACGTTGAAATCAATATTGCATGCCCTATGCTTAAAACAAGATGGTTTGATTGATTGGGGTTTAACATGGTACTTAAGGTTATTTCACTCATCTTGTATAACCGCTTGCTAGCTCAATCTTAGGAAACCAGTCTAAAGGATACTGGCAACACAGAAGATGCCAGTATACATATCCCTTACTAGAACGGGACGCCACAACGTATCGGCGTCCTGATGCCCCTTAGCTCGAGCATCAGGGCAAAGGGGTCTTCCGCCCAAACACCCTCTAAAAGAGATAGATTATATGTTTATTTGATTGGTGTTTAAAGGTCAGCTGCTACTTAAATATTGGGATTAAACAACTGAAGTGACAAAGGTGTTAAAGGTCCAATAAATTCAAACTGACATAAACGTCAGCAAATCTACATGATTAGGATTGTTAAGTTTGTATGTATTGCTCTTGAAAAAAAATAACGATAAAAATTTAAAACTCAACAAAGAAAAGAGTTCTCTTCAGTTTAGTTTTATCAATAGTTTTAGACCCATTTAGAGATAGTTTTCTACTTAAAATCCGAGATAAAATCAACAAATAAAGAAACCCCTCAGATTTGAGATTTTTTGAGGCACAATCCTAGACAGTAGTAACATTGTTAGGTAAGGGCTATGCGTTATCTCCGAACAGTCAATCAGCTGGAGTCTATCAGTATGTGATTATGTACAAAGGCTTGTGATTTTAGATAAAACTTGTTATCCAGTTTACCTGCATTCCTTAACAGTGGACTTAAACAGACAAACTAGGACTAGCAAAGATAAACTCTACTGCAAACTCTCCAATCATAAAACAGTCAATGGACTATCTAACACAGTTATATATCATCAAACAGGAAAACGTCCTAGCTCTTATCAGAGTAGAGACAGAAAACTGACAAAGATGGGGAATAAAATGGGACATATTTAAAAAATAAACCGAGGAGCCTACACATACATGGTGTGACAGTTCACCTCTTAATCAAAGCCTGAGAATATTTTACATATCATGGCTCCCTGTGTTTCTTAGTTGAGATGCAAAGTTGAAACATATTTCAAATTTAACTGAAAAAGTTTTAGATCCAGTTGTCATTTTAGAGGGGAATGATCAGGGGAATTACGATACCCCCACTTAACTTATGTCAATATACATATGAATAGATCAGGGTTTACTTTGATGACACAGAACAGATTTAAAAGGTCAATATGTACTTTAAACCATCAAAAAGCTATCTACAAAGTAAATCTTATAATATATTCAGGCTGCGGAAGGAAACAAGAGAGAGGAAGCAAAAAAGAGGAGTCAGTCAAATTATAGACTTATAGTGTAGCATGAAAGAAAACTATTACATATTTTTGTTACGGTTCCCTGTTTTCCATTGTTGGTGCTAGAAGTAAAAAGCATGGTTAAGGTATGCCATGTTTATGTATGTATCTCTTGCAGATAGAAATAACCCACATTACTCAAACTTAAACCCAAGAGTCAAAACAGAAACTGTACAAATATACGGAATTAATTAAATAATTATATAATAATATAATTGATGCACAACATTTTAACATGCATTTCCATTTATGTCATTACTAAGTACTCAGCACATGTAGCATAACAAGTCCACCATACATTTAATACACTGATACAGTACCAACAACTGAAATGCATTATCCATATCAGCGAAAACGATGATTTCTACAAAAGATTTAATAGCAGTTTTGTTAACAACTTGGTAGGGTCTACAATTTGTCTGTGACTTTGTTGTTTGTCTTTCTGTTTTGTTTTTATCTTCTTAAATCTGTCAAAGAAGTTCTGTCATAAAGTCAGTTTTCAAATTGGCAGGCTTTTACTATGCCATAACCTGGCGTCCCTTGCCACAGCATAGTAACCCCTTTCATATCATTACTTAAGGGGTCCTTTCACATTATCATTATAACTACATTATTTATAGGGTCCTGTTCCCAGCATTATTTTGGGAGACTTTCAAGCAAACTTAAATTTGGTATCCCTAAGATTAGTAAGTCGTCATACAGGTGAAATAGTCTTGAGTACAACGTTAAACACCAATCAATCAAACCCTAAATACAATCTGAAGTTGGGGGAGAGGGAGCCAAAGGAAGGTATCTGTTACCACAGCCTTATTTAGGGGTCACCTGCATCATTCCAAGCCTTTCCTTTTTTTTTTACACGTTTCTTTTTCTTGGAGGCAAACAAAACTAGGCCTAACACATGTACCAGTTAATTAAGAAATTATGATCTTTGCAAATACATGTGCCTTTTAGCTGAGGAAGAGCACATCTTCACTTATTACAGAGACTGTTTGGATGTGGTAAAAGTGTGTGATTTGCAAACATACCAAGGGAAATAGGAACTGAAAGCAGTTCGCTAATTTAATTACCTTGCCTTAAAACATATGGAAAGGACATGTGGTGTTATGCTGTTCTTTAAAAATGTTGCACTCAACTATAGATGAATAGTCCACATAATGTACATGTCAACGTCCATATAGCTCTCAGATAAGCTTCAGAATAACTAATGATTCAATTTTAGAAAATACTCTAGAATCATAATATAAACTACCGTACAAAACATGAGACATTCCACAAAAGCATGAAACATAAAACTGTTGTCCCAAGGGCTTAGATCTATAATGTTTTATTTACTTTTCATCAAAATCTGTGTGCTGTCTAGGTTTGGGTTCGGATGCTAAGACAATTTTCAAGCATTGATTACAAATCTCAAGTAAATTGGATTACAAATCTTCACTTAATTTAGCTTTTTCATTAAAAAGTAAAATCAGCTAAAGTTCAAGCAAATAAGAAATAAATCAAATTTGGAACAAGCAATTTTTAACAAATGGTACTACAGCTGTATATCTAAAGTAGGGAACAGACTGGAATAATCAACACGCACCCTTTTTACACATGCATTTAATGAACAGAAACAAATTTAAATTTTCGTAAATAGATTGATTGGAAAATATGAGTTGTTTCTCAATCCATTTCCGAATTTTAATCAAACCTGTATCAATTGATTTTTAAACTTGTATCTCAATTCTTTCTCATTAGTCAAATAAAATTCAAATCATATTTTTCTTGCAATAAAATAAAAAAAAATCCAAAAGAATCTTCAAAATCCAGGAAACATAAAAAGAGAACTTCTGATTGTAAATCATATGTTGTACCCTTCACTGTAGACAGGCTGCACGGTTAAGTACACTAACACATGTCCAACCGACGTTTGCATCATTTGAAATATGCACAACATAACTACATGCAAAAGACAAAAATGTGGAAAAGTATATATGTACAGTAATATATGAGGTAAAAAAAAAAAAATGCTCCTAAAGCTATAAAAAGAGGCACATATGTTGTGATTCATCATATACAGTTTTTTTTTTCTCCATCAGAGCTCCCTTAAAATAATATTTAATGACACATGTGACCCATCCACCAGGAGTTATAAAAACTTGTGACAGAAAGCCACAAGATCTATCTAGGTGAATAATAGTATGTAATTATTCACATTCTTAAAGAACTGTGCAATTCCACACAGGCACTAAAAAAAAAAAGAAACAGGTTTAAATTCCGTATTTTTTCAAAGTACCTCCACAAAAGTGTGAGTTATCTGTAATTGCTATGTGGAAGCTGTGTGCCGTATATTTAAGTGATGCCACTGTTTGCTTGTTGTTTAACACCACACAGGTTAATTGGAAGCCTTTACGTTTGTGATTATTTATTTATTTATTATTTATTTATGTGTTTATTATGTGATTTATGTGTAAATCAGAAGGATGTTCTTCTGACAGGCTGAACTGTACGTGTGTGCGTTCACAAAATATTTATATTTTTACATGTGTGCATATTGTAAAAACAACTAAATTTTCTTCTATAATAATATGTCTCACAGTTTGTGAAATAAATAATCTCAGAGCTTTATATTTTAGGAGAATAAAACTTCTACAGCTAATAGGGGTTCGGATGAATTCAAAATCCATGGCACACAGTAAAATTTAGTTGGACGTTCACAATGCAATGAGGAGGCAGTATTTTCGCAACAAATACAATTTTGTAAAGCTCCAAAGAAGGAAAGAATAGTGAGGGAAATAGAGTGTCAAGGAGGGGGATCTAAAACCTGAACTCTTTGGGACAGGTCCAAGGGCTTGTATGACTGACAGATCATTATCTGTTTTTATCGACTCTCCAGTCAGACAGTGTTCAGTTTATTGTTGGAATGGCAGTGCCCTGTTTCATCAGTACCGGATAACCCAATTCCTCTCCACTCCATCCCATACCACACACACACTGTATTGATTGTCCGATAGAGGAAGAAACACTACCAAAAATCTAACCATGATGACACCCTAAAAGATACCAGCTAAGATTTCTAGCTATATTAGTGTCAACAGCACAAACAGAGTCCCAAAGATATTATACAGGCAAGAATGGGGAAGTGACATCAATCATAATTGTATTAAAGTGAATTCAACAACTGCAAGCAACTGGTCTGGGAAATGGAATAATCCCATCACCAAAGGCCACTAGGATATATAAAGTCAAAGTTGTTCATAACATTCTATATAAAGCTTCAAATTCATTCTGGCGGAAAGAAAAACTAAAGTAGTATTCAATGATTTGAACAAAACTCAAAAACAATATTTTCTGGTTGATCAGAGTTTCACATAATCACACCAAACTAGGTAAATGTAAAATAGGACAACATTTTCAATTATTCTGCTGCTAGAGGCAAAAATAAAGTCTAAACAATATATTTTGAAAGTAGTTTTTTTATTCTAGGTCACTAAGAAGTGCTACCTGCATGTAAGGAGATTACAGAGGTACATAATGGCCTAACCCTAAAGACATGGTATTTTATGATCCAGAACTGTCTCAATAATATGTTTTTTTTGGAAATGGCGCTCTATTTAGTAATAAGAAATGAAATAAGTGTTTAGCTTGCTAATAGTACGTTTATTGTGTTTAACAAGCATATCCAAGTACTTCCTTCCTATAAGGGACACTTGAGGTTTAGGCATCCTGTATAGACTGGGAGATTTCAAGTGATTTCTCATCTCACATGGAAGTCATTAACTCATTGTATCAACATTATACTTTACAGGGAGTTGCGACTGTCTACTATTTAACAGTTTTATCTTACACTTTAGTATAAACTTAACATCATTTTGAGCAATCAAGTCAGAATGATAAGAATCTTTTCTGAAATAACACTCAATAACGTACTCAACCGCACCGCCTCCATGGCACAGTATATAGAAGGTTATAAACATGGAATCTTAAGGGGAATAATGATACATCTGAGATTTGTAAAATGAATGAATCATTCCTGCATCAAAACTGTTGATGTTTATCCTGGAGGCAACGATTAATATGTTTTAGCTGTAATCATATCTTCAGTAGTCACATTTATTTATATATCTATTTATTTATTTAGTTGATTGATGGTTTTATAACGTTCTACTCAAGGGCATTGCCTGTGTATGGTGGAAAACAGACCAAAGAGCCAGTAAAAACCATCCCGAGTTCTCCACAGCAAACCTTGCCTTATGCCTCTCACCAATACCTTGACGTTATATATGAAAGGGACTCAGCAGTCTGACGCTCAGCCAACTGAGTCACGAGACGGCCCCTGGTACAATCGTATACAGAGTATTTAGCGCTCTGTGTTTTCTATTATATTACACAAGACAGCAAGCGAGTTAGTTAACATAAGCTTTATGCAGCGCATGCATGCTTTTTAATTCCATGTTATAATGCATGGGAAAACTGTTTAGTTAAATGTGTGATTTTTCCCTAGCTGCATAATGTCTGCCATAATTAGTCAGATCAGTTGCATCACTTAACCGAACACAAAGGCTAGCGACTCTTTGATGTAAGGAACAGAGCCGGCGTCATTGGCTCATTTCTTGTCTCTTGTCTTTCTTGTTCCCAGCATGGCTATCATTGTGGAGCCTGGGGACAGAGGGTGGAGGAAATCCCCTCTTCTGATATCACATTCTAAACCACATATAGCAGATCAGAGCACTAATAAGGATAATGCATGCTAGCAAAGTGTTGATGTCTGCCGTCCAGCGTGGTGAGAAGCAGTGAATTCCTGCGAGGCAAACGCAGTGACGTCCCCAAAAACATAGCTATCATCAAGATGAAGGGAAAAGTGAGAGAAGATTATAGCGACAATGATACGGCAACACTCTAACAACTGTAATATCAAAATCATCTCCCTGCCATTACCTCCAAAACAAATCTTTGATCTTCACACAAGTTCCTGTCAAGAAACACATTTTTTCCAGTGTAATATTTTTATCTTTAAAGAATTCCCTCGAAGGGCTGCAGAGTTTTCTCCAAGGCACAACATCAAATAAGGTTGACATGAGACAAATCTGCTTTGGTCTTCTCTATTCCGTAACTAACCTCTTTTTATCACTCTTCTCCCCAGGTCATTTCAAATTGTCTCTCTAATTTGGAGTTTAATTGAAACCAAACACCCATATATTTACAGGAATATTTTTTTGATTTCACTAAAAAAAAAAGACACAGGGAGTAACATGTGTAAAGAAGCAAAAAAAAATAGTAACAATTTAAAACAAGAAATAATGCAAAAAAATGGTCACATTTAGCCATGTATTAAACTGGATTTTATCAATGTTTAGCAGCTAGCCCTATACATAAACCATTCAATTTGGAATTTATTCAAAACGAAGTTGACAAGATACAATATCAGCTTCGATGTTTCTAAACAAATTGTTTGTTTGAATGGGGTTAAACATCCTACTCACAGTTATTCATATAACTATGTGTATGTGCTATCCCAATAGAGACAGCAAACCTCACCCAAAGACCCCTGGCAAACAAGATGACAGCACAGAAAGCGAAACTGGAAAACACAACAAAACAGCTTCCTGATGCCCGTTAGTTCAAAGCACCATGGCACACGCAGCTCCCACCAACAATCAGCCGTTACTAAATGAATAAATAACTAAAATAAATTCAACAAAATTGACCCTTTTTATAAGCCTGTCTTGTTGATCTTCTCTATGAACCTGCCAAGTGAACCTCCTCTATGAACCTATAATACTAGCAGACCATTTCATCTTAATTTTACAACGTAGTTTAAAAAACTACTCTTTATACAACTTATTTTTGCAGTTATTTCTGCAATATAAATTTTCATTTTCAAGAAAATTTGTGCTCTAAAATGTTGTCTCGTACAAGAAAAAAAAAAATGAGGATATAATTATTTTTGGAAAATCATACCTAATTTGAGTTATTTCAGTTTAATCAGATTTACTTGTAGCTGAGAATGATGTTTGATATAAACTTTGCCTTTTCTCGTGGGTATTTCAATTATAAGGTGTTTGCTTTATTTGTGCATGGTAGAAAACAGAAAAGAAACCCCATTAAACCCAGTCTGCGATCTCCACTGGCACCAGAAACATCACCTCAAATATACCAGAAGTCTGCAAGGGAATTGAAAGCCCTAAAAGGAACAGTGAAGGGGATTGAGCACTCCAATTGACAGAAAGTGTTCTAAATCTGTGCAATCTATGATATGTGGTCTATAACATGGGAAAACTGCTAGAGAACTGGACTGCATGTTTTAAATTGAAAAAAAAAATTGCCAACATGTATTTGATTGCCAAGAGAAAAGCTCAGATGCAGTAGTACTCCAGAGAATTGGCTCAAATGCTGCAAAATAAACAGCAATCTAGGGTCCAATTTAGCACAAGTGGAAATCTATTTGAGCAGAAAATTGCTTTAATCATTCTCTTACTGATTTTAATGGTCGCTACAAGACGTTCATTCAGGTATGTGTGTAGTTGTAGATGGTAACACGCAAACACTGAGCCTCATCACAGTGGCAACCTGCCATTCCCTGATGATGGCTTACCCTTCAAAGTGACAGGGAAATTAAATTTGGACAGTCGGCACTCTATAGAAAATGGCACCATAGCTTCAAGGGACCAGCAGGGAGATGGTAATGAGTGTAAAATTTGTGAGATCTCAACAAGGATGTATTTACCTCTATTAGAAATGTATGAGACCAGCAAGACAAAAACTTCCAATTTTCCCCTGTCATCCACACACAGATCTTGCAAAGACTTTATCGGCCAGACTCTGACACATATCTGTAAATTCCCAGTAATTTACATGAATTTGGTAACCTTGAAGTTTTAGAGTTTTGGGATTTTGTGTTTGTTTAATGTTGTTATTATTATTGCTACTATTTGGCAAGTTTATAGTGCAAATGTTTAAGCTTTTGTAAAATGTGTGGTGTTAAACTAGGCTGTGGTTTTAAGCCAATAACTATTTTTTTTTTAAAGAAATATAATAAAGGAATTATTTAAAGAAATTGTTTTAGCCAAAATTTAAGTCAATTTTACCAGCCATATCTTGCTTCTTTTAGTTATGATGAGTAGCTTCGGTAAAATAATGTCTATATATGGGCACCAGGTTTCATCACAATTGTAGCCAATTGTTCCTTCTTACAACCCTGCGATCTCAGCATCAGCCTGAAAACTTCCTTATATATGAAAGTCCACAGGGCTATTTGAACTTATACCTGCTATATGTACAGAGAAGGATACTCAGCAGTCAATCACCTAACCAACTGAGCCATGTCATAGCCGTACAATTTATTGGAATATTTATCCAGACCTATTTCCCATGTTAACTACTGTGCTGGCAAACAATGACTCTCCCTCTACAGTTTCTTCCAGAAATATCACTCCCCAACATGACCACCCGTGACTTCATCAATAATCAACCAATACTCCATCATAGTTACACAAATTTGGTCCTGACACTCAATTTTCACCTTTATAAGAACTAAAGAGGATCGCACGCTGTGTCTGTGTCATCAACTTCCCAGACATGCAAGACACGCTCGTACAAGCAGTGCACATCTGTTTTGAACAGATGATATCTTCAGGAATGCTTAAACAGGTCTCACACTGACTTATTAGACAGCAAATTCAATAAATATTGCTTCCAAGAAGGTTGCATTATTCATTATTTTTCCATTTTAGCATTTATAACAGCTAATGCATAAATAACATGAAAAAACTAATTTCAATGAAGATACAGTAGAAGACTAAATCAAACAGTCAAACACCATATGAAATCTGATATTAAACGACAGACAATTGTATCATTTATTCAAAGTTTATATCATCATTTGCAACAATAGCTTATTAATGAATTATATCGTCTCTTCCTATTTCACAGAGGGTTTCCAGTAGAGATCAGACATTAACTGAAATGGCCAAAATGACTAAACCAGACATTTATTTTATACAAGCTTTCCATTCTATAATATATATATTGATCACTATTTGCAAGTTCAAAACGTTGTCTATCAAATGATTCATTGGATGTGAGGTACTTGTAGAATGAACCAGAAGCGTATTGTGTGTGCGTAGTTGAAAACCTGTGTAACCAATTACACAGACATTATATGAGGATGTTACAGTGAAAGGTGGTCATTAAGTTAAGTACAGAGTGCCCACCATTCAGTCCATCTGTCAATATTAGATTTACCCCACCTCAGAACTAATTAATGATGCTACGTTAAGGTTTATATACAGGACCAGTTCTGTGCATACAGTAACATTGTTTAGTAGGAAAAAAAGTGGTAAGCCAAGTGCACTGCTTAGTGGAAACATAATAAAAAGGTACCGGTACTCAACTACTCATAGTATATCGTTATGTGGATTGTCATAAGCTATCAGCTATAAGACACCTGTATATCTCCAAAGCAAAGTTATTTGAAGAATAAGGAATTCAGTAGAAGGATGTTTATAATCAAATTATATACAAAAATAACTAATGTTATACAGCGATTGTTTGGGGTTTAATCCTATTTCACTCATATCACGGTATTGGATGCTGTTTTCTTGATATAAAACAAGCATAACTTTCAAAGCTTATGTAGCAATAGGCATTTGAAGGTTTCCACAGTACCAGAAGGAAGGATAGATCAAATGTGTGTGTATAAGACACTGACTGAGAGATATTGGGATTTAAAAATATGTTTTTGTTGATAATCTGGTACTGGCATATATAAAAAGAGACTCAGTTGGTTGGAGTGTTGGCCCTGCTCCCAAAGACCTGAGTTTGAATCCTAGTGGAGGCAAGCCAAATTTTCTTTTTCTACATTTCTAACAAAAAAATATATATAAATGTATATAAGAAAGAGCCTTGTTCTGAGCATGCGACTGTACAAGAAGAAAGGCATTCGGCTGTGGAGTAATAATAATGCAGAAAAAAGAGTGGACATAGACATCCATGGATAAAATGTAAAAAATTCTCAAGAACACAACTTAGTACATGTAGCTCATAAATTTCAACCCAAATCCTACATTAGGCACAAGGGCACATTGTACACTTATTTCAATTTTGTTTATTTGATCTAACATCGTACTCAAGATTATTTCACCTGTATGACAACTTTACGGCGTTTGGTGGAAAACTGGAAAAAAACTTAAAACCACCCCGCGAACTCTGCAGTAACCAGAATACTTCCCTAATATGTATATACCTAAGGTCCAATGAGGACATCCAACCCACTTATTTCAATATTTCTCCTAAGACATGGGATTTCACTTGGGTGAAGTGGTTTTATGGCTGCATGACTGTCCTGGGGTGAATATAGACTAAAGAAAATCTGTACTTCAAATAGAAATAACTTTGTCATATTCTACAATACTCCATCAGGCTGGTTTATTCTTCAGCTAACTGTCCATCCATCTTCAACATGTCAAACATTTCTGACTGAAGATTTAGTGGACAAACAGTACAAAGAAAAATCATGCTTTGAACAGATTCATATTTTAAGCCCAAATTGCCTTTCCTAAATTGTACACAATTATGTCTCTAATGCCTCAGTCAAATTGCCAGCTATACTTTAGTCGGCCAACAAGGACAAAAATCAATACCACAAAGAAGCAGGAAAACAAGACAATTGTAAAAGTCAATTTTACGCAAAAGAAAACCAGCGGATGTGCAATAAGCTGGATTATTCTGCGGAAATTGTCTGGCTACTTCTGATTCTTAGTCAGTTCAGTATTGAGCTACCATTGTGCCGTCAAAGTGGAAGAAAAAGCTTATTCAAAAGACTAATCAGAATTTATTGTACTCATTTCTTTCACCAAATCAGAAAAATTGCTGAAAGAAAGAACTGATAAACAAACTGGTAAAGTCCAATCTCCGTTCTACAATACTTAAGATGATGGTTTAAGAGAATTTGGGGGATCAAAAACCATGGTCAACAAATAATGAATGATTATGTAATAGCAAAATACGCTTTTCTGAAAATCCGAAAGACAGTGGTCCAAGCAATAAAGGATAGATAAGGCATATTTATATAATAAGTAGTAATTAAGATTGCCAAAGTTAACTAAATATTTTTTTAAATATTTAAAATTAGTAAAATCTCAGTTTTGATACTTCGAATGTTTTACCTGCCAGTCATTATTATTTCAAGATTTTAATATTTTTGGCAATATTTGGAACCAAACAAAATTTCAAGTCAAATTATTATTTATTTAGTTTTTTGCATTTGACTAGTAAGTAAATAATGTAGACACTTTAACAGTGTAAAGGCCCTCACAATTAGCAGTGGAATCATCATGTACTTAGTATATAATTGTGGTAAGTTGGTGTGAACGTGGCAAGTCCTAATGGTCAGTGTATTGGAAATCAATTGGTGAAGCTGTTACCTTTATCACTGACCACTTAAAGGTTTATTACCTGTTAATTGCAATTATCAGGTGATTAAGACCTCACACAATGGTCAGTCCCTAACTACATGTACAGGTATTGTGTTCTTGTTCAGCAACTTAAACCTAAATCATCTATACACCTGTATATGGTTCAAATGAGATGTTGATTAGTAGGTGTACTCAGTACTCATGTAGAATGGCAAAATCAATTCTGATACTTCAACCAAAAAGTGCCTACAAAGAGTCCATGGCTCCCTAGAATAAAACCTATGGTATTGGTGATACAGTGAGTAGCTGTAAGAGACAACGACTCACTATAACAAACCTTAACAGTTGGGACTCTCTAAAATGGCAAATCTAACATAAAGATGACCAAACAAGGTTTTTTTTAAAATTCTCTAACAGTTAATTGAGAAAATAAGAATTTACAAATTTAACTCCCTTAAACCATTATTTTTGTTTTACCTAGATTTTAATTTAATATTTAAACAAATATAATTTTTCAAGGCTTTAAGTTCCTGAGAAATTTCTTTATTAATAATTGCTTATTATGTATGCAGCTTATAAAGTCCAATAACTAAATAAGACAATGATGTCACTTTTTTTCAAGTTGACTCGTAAATAGCACATGCAAGGTATGGATTAAAACTTTTAGTTGATATTCAAAGAAACCATTCACTAGCCAATCAATGGCAATATCTTTGCCAAACTAGACAGTGAAACATAGTGTTGGAACACACAGAAGCTGTAATCCATATAGTGTATGTCACATTGAAGCGCACAATTAGGTCACGGAAATGTCTTGGAATATTATAATGTACCAGGAAATGAACATATGGAGAGTAACTTTTCCTGTTGGGCAACACAATTAGATTTAGGCACCACATGGTCCACATTAGACCGATATCATCAATGATAATTCCTAATTGCCTCCAGTGGGACAAGCCAAGCAGAATTGTCATGTGAATTAGGGACGCTTTACGACACACAGCCCTTTTGTGTCCTGCTCATTTCCCGCCTATCTCTGGCAAAATGACAGCCTGGGTCAAATCAGCTGTCTCGTAAAATATGATTCCTTATTAAATTTGTGACATTGCCGTCCACAATAGAGTAACTGGTGACACGCTTACAGACGATGACCAACAGGGCGTCCACGTTTCATTTCCAGACAATACCAAATTCCACCACAAGGGGTATCGTCTGACTAATGGGTCGGCAATAATGAGAAGGGATGGTGTCATGTAATTAGAAATGTAATAGATTACTTTAGAACTAGTGTTTGATTTCATTACAAGGTTAAAATATTGAAACAAAAAATAACTAAATTGTCAATCACAGAATCTAGCCTGTTTGTAATTTTTTTTTAAATTTATAAAAACTGAAACGAGAATTATTTAAATTTTTTCCATAATATAACTGTTAAAAAATATTATTTTATTGGCACATGTAGGTGAAATATCTTGATTTTATTCTTTGATAAACGTGACATTTTACTGCAGCTGAATAACACTTATTGTTACTTAATCTTGTCAGAACAACTTTGATTATTTTGCATCAAATGCCTTTGTTTGTATTATGACGTTGCCAAAAATGTGTACCATTTCACCATGCAAAAATGTGACGACGTCGAATATAACATCATTTTCGAAAAAACTTCAGGCTGATGTTGTCCTCAGCTCACATGGTTTTAAATTAACATAGAAAATAATTTAAAATGAGAAGAATTACCCAAATTTCCTATCTAGTGCATAATCACTTCCAATACTCATAAAAACATCATCAGCAAATCTCTCTATTTATTCAGCAAACACATCATGTTCATGTTCTAGAGATTAAAACAAATCATAAATCATTATTTTTTGCATATTTTTTTCCAATTGATAATCTATGCAAAAAAAAAAAAAAGTTAACTTTAGCTTCCTATTTATCAATAAAATTTAATTCCAGAGAATAACGGGTAATAACGAGACAAAACACTACATGTACTTCTATAAACAATAGTAACAAACAAACCTAAAGCTCTGGTGATGAATTCATTTGTAACACTTGGGTATTAAAAAACCGTTAGGAATACAACTTGATTAATAATACTGCCAGGAGACACAATCAGAAGGATTTTAATAAGCATAGAGGAAATATTTCTGTTTGGCTAAGCGCTGTGCCTGTAACCTTCTTGGCAGTGACAAAGAAATCAGGTTAGCAGTGAATATTGAACATGAGTAATATCAGATATCCTGATGACACATATCTACAGCTCTTATTAGAAATCACTACCTCCAGAAGACTTAATTGTAACCTCAGAGAGGCGAAAACACATGCTTTCAACGATGCAGAGCATCAAGAAGGGTCTGCATAGATAGGTCGAGAGAAAGACGACCTCATTAAGGAGCTTATGTTGCAAGACACACTCCTTAGCTTGGCATATCGGGCTCGTCAACGTAAATTACCGTCCTGTCATCACAAGGGCTTTGTTACCTGGAAGCACCTGAGCTTAACGAGCATTGGGGGAAGACGTCTGCAGGTAGACAGCAATTAGACTGGCCAATTTCTGTCAGATCAAACCAAAGAGCTAACCAGCTCCACTAATTTGAGGCTGGGGTGCTTCTCTAATGGATCACCTGAAAGGATTGAGCTTCCGTGCAAAATTTCTTCCTGGTTTTTGCAGATCATTTTCCTGATAAATCTTAACAAAACTCGACATATTCGCAATGAAAACCCTGTATCTCTACATGTATATAGTTATTATGATTGCAAAATAAAAATGTTAAGGAAAAATAAGATATGCCATGAAATAGGCTGCAAGAAAGATAATTTACAGACATATTATTTGGGTCTGCATGAAATATATCATGCTACACATACAACTTAAAATATATTAATTTTAAAAATCTGTTGAAAATTTTATAAAAATTTCAATTTTGTGTAAAATAACTTTCATACATGTAAAATAATACTTCTGAAATTCGTAAGACGTAGTTTTAATATAATTACTAAAATAGCATTTTATTTTTCAAATTCATTCTTGTTGTTTGCAAATTGATCTAAATAGGTGAATAATCTACTAATGAATATTTGTTAATTTTTTGGCACAATTCAAATAAAAAAACAATAGGTGAACATAATCCTTTGTCTAGACAAGACACCAGCTTTTCTGTCCTATAATGAAGTACATCAAAACATTTTAATCCCATAGATTATAGCCAAGTATTAACATTTGTCTTGTTCAATTTGCTACAACAATATAGACAGCCTTTAATACAGAGTAAAATTTATCCCAGTACCTAAGTATCAATAAGTACTCGACACAACAATGCATTATGTTATAGATGTGCATGGTTAACAATACAATAACACATTAGACCACTTCAACAACAACACAGCTTTCTATAGCATTGATTTGTCTGAAAATAATTAAAAAAACAGACGATCTCTTTTCACCTACTCTCTTTTGTCTTCTCGTTGCATATTCTATTAACTGTTTCTTTATTCCAGACAAACAATTGAACCGATATTTTCTCTATTGACATTCTCTAGATATTAAAAGCTCTCCAAGCCATTATCGTTCTTGACTTAATGAAAAAAACAAATGGTCTCAATGAATTTAGACTGAGCTATGCATTTTAAAACGGACAAAACACGCAATTCAAGCTGAACTTGAGACATTTGCAAAGAAAGAAAATAAAGGAATGTAACAATGGACAGCGAAACGGCAGTTAAATGAAAATAATTTTAGGGAAAAAAAACACTAGTGATATTGGAAAATGGACAGAAAATCAGAACAAATTAAAAATTCCAAAATGAATTAAATACATGTATTACATCTGTGACATTTCAACCCAAATTAAAATTTGGCTTGTAAAATTTCTGTAAAACATTTATCCTAAATGTGCAATGTTGTTCTTTATTTACATTTATAACAATAATTATTAACTGAAAACCTGTCTTTCTTGGAACAGAAAAAAATATATCTGCAATTTGAAATAATAATATTTCACTTCTAAATTATGACAGCATGAGAAAGTAATTGACATAAATAATCATAAATGGAGGAAACAATATTCATATTATCTTGATCTTCTTAATAACCTTTAAATATCCTTATATTCCTGAATACAAAAATCGACAAGGAAAATGTAAAAATATTTTAGAACTCAAATTCAGAATTTTCTTAATTTAATTATATATACCCCAAATATAGCCTAGACAGACTTAATAAAATTAGACTGGAAAATCAATCCTCTTACACACAGTGAAGGTCTCTTAATAAAATGACCAGCCCAAACTTCAGCCGCTCTTAAAATGAAGGATTATGGGAGTGAATTGTAATAGGTGTATCAATTTCCTGCGACGATACGAGAGATTATTGATCAAGGACTAAGGACGAGTTTAACAATCGCCATATCGACTGTATGGCTGACGTATCCACTACACAGGATGCCTCCTCTCAACCTATCATTGTCCACAGCACGAACAACACATGCCCACTGTTATCTGCATGGACACAAAGCAAGATGCATTTGCCTGCATGTGCAGTGTGTGTGTGTTGTCTCTTTTTTTGTATTGACTTAGGTTTTAAGCCTTAGCTTCAAAATCACCCTATTTCACATACAAGCAGCATAGAAATTTATGTTGATTCATATGTTTCAAGGCCAGAAAAATGAATACAACTTTTTTTTTTATTCAGTTGTTATTTGTAAATCAGCCGAGTGATTGTTTCGTACCTGTCAATTTTTTATACACGTTTCAAACCATTACGATATTTTACAAAATACCCCTAGATATATTCATTTATTTGATTAATGTAATTAAATATCATACTCAGAAGGATTTAACTTAAATGACAACATAGTGTTTGCAGGTAGGTGGAATTTCTTTCTTTATTTGATTGCTGTCTAATGTCATACTTAAGGCCCTTATGGGTATTTCACTTATATTGTTGGTCTACCATAGAAAACCGAGAAGAACTGTATTAAAAAACACCCTGCAAACAGCCACTGAAAAACTTTCCTTGTATACCCAAGGTCAACAGAAAAGGGGATTTGAACCTACATTGTATACCGAGGGAAGCAAAAGTGAAGATAACGTCAATTAAAAGTTTCTGTCAGAAGTTGGGAAGCTGAAATACAGTACGCAATTGCTCTCTTTAACAGACATCTTCTTACTAGAAATGGGCAAGGTTTTAATCACACATTTTCTGTCGGAACTCTTAGACAGTCTATGTTTAAGTAATACCATGTCAAATGTGCTCTATTTGCTGATTTAGGGAGCTGAGTTACACAACTGAGCGTGATGTTATTTACCTTGTCATATGATAGTCTCTGTAACAATCCTGACAGTCATGAAATACAGTGTCAAGGGTACATACTGTACCATCAGAGAGGTATTTTACCTACATTTGTTAACTGTTGTGGCAACAGTAAAAATCTGTACATAACATGTTTATGTACCGGAGACATTGTACATTGTGGATGAACAGATTTAAGTCATACAATTCAAAGGAGTACAGACTGTAATTAAGCACTGTCATAAGCTTGTATTATGTATATAAATTCGTTTTATAACTAGCATAAGGAAAATACTAAAACTGAGATTCATATGACGAAATCTAGATTTAAAGAAGACCATTGATTGGATAGTTTTGCTTTGTCAGTAAGGGGCGAGGAAAATATGGAAAATATGGAATTGACATATTCTGTGAATGATTATGTGTATGTTGGCTATTAAAATATCCAAAATTCCTTTCAGAACAAAACATTTATTGTAACATTGGAAAAAATAAACTCTATACAAGATTTGTTTGTATGATTAGTGTTTAAAACCAGACTCAAGGCTAATTCACTGATACCGTTGACAATCTCATGAATGAGTTAGACATGTAACAAACA
>JAVFBZ010147384.1:0-13867 GCA_032466195.1 Katharina tunicata | reverse complement strand
ATTATTGTCCTTTCTTATTCCTTGTAATGTTGGCCAGCTACCCTCAAGGGTAATACAACTGTTGGCTGCTGAGAGCTAAATTTTAAATGTGTTTAAAATAAATCTCACTCGAATCGGCTCACAAGTGCAATGTTTGTTGGCCACACCACGATTGGGATCTACACAATGTATATACGAAAAAGTTTATAATTTCTTAGGTAAAAGGCGAGTATTTTTAGGCATTTGTTAAAAGAAAAAGCTGGTATGTCGACACGAGTGCTCTCCCATTGTTCGGCAAATACATCTACTTCCAGGCTACATCAACATAAATCTACTGCGGCCTTGTTTAGTAGTATAATCCCATTACTCCACGCCGCTGTTGGACCATTTAGTTTTACGCTATAGCAGCTTTATTGGAATGAGCTGGTGTGTTGTTGATCTTAAAGCTTCAGTTTGGTTTACTTTTAAGAACAACTTGAGCATATTTGAAACGAACTGTAATAGAGCCAATGTCATCCAAGCCGTAAATAAAATTGTTTAAAGAGAAACTTTTATTTCAATTTACAGTTCTTGAAGAAGTGAATCTTCTCAAGCATAAAACTGACATGAATAAGCACATTAACATATAGCATTAAATGAAAAAGAAAGGAGGGGATAGCAGCTTAAAATAAAGTATATCGTTTCACAAACCAACTACCGTATGAAACAAAGTAAAACAATATGAAGCTAACACGCGTATAGTATTGCTAAGTCCTAATATCCCATCCGTTGGTTGTTACATATAATACAGTAATATACGTATAACTTCTACAATCCACGAAAGCAATATAATAAAGGTTATATTCGTTTCATTTTGTATATTATAAATTTCAAACTATGCGAGAGCAGACCGGCATGATTTGTATTTCGAAACGGGAGCCCATTCGTGACATCAAGTAACCCTGACCATTTGTTGCATGGTGAAATGAGACGCCTCATAATATACATAAAACTTCTTCAAGTAAAACAGTTCGATTTATCGGCGAATCAAATCCATATACTTCACCATAATATAGCTTATAAATATTTCTCCCATGATCACCGAACATAAAAAACTATGAAAAAGTGTGAATACCAGACACATTCTATCGGGAACTTTTGTTACTTATTCGGTTGATTGTTGGGTCTACATCACAAAGGTATGAACCACGGTAGTCTGTATCGCAGAGACGAAACATTGAACACACATGGCGCTAAAAACTGTCACATGGACCGAAATAAATCCAGAAAGACCTAGTTCATCGGCCTCTTTTACGGTGCCTGTTTGTTATATGTGGTTGCGAGTCTTTGTTCATTTTGTATTCACCCTTAACAATATCATATTTTGAGCTCAATAACACAGTGGGCCTGAATACATCATGTGCAGAGGTAGTCACTCGTATAGCGGAAAACTGCAACAGGCAGCCGATAGTCCCAATATCAAACCAGATCTTTTATATTTGTTATTCATATCTAAAACTGATCCATCATTTTTAGTTTCAAGTTACAGTTATTGGCTGAAATGTAATTACGCTGTTTTCCTGATTATCAATATTGTGAAGGAATGTATAGGCTTGGTTTACAGATCTATGCAAACTCGCTTGAGGGGATCATTCTGAATTAACCGTCATTCTAAGGGAACCAGTGTTGATTAGATCTGCATTGTTTAATGATGTGTGTGGTGTCAATTAAACAGTCCTAAAGAATTCAATACAAGCCGTTATGGAAATTGAAGCGTAAAAAAAAAAATGTATTGGATCGCATGACATGACCATCGCCAGAAGAATCAAATATTCACAAATATGAGTTTTTTGTATCGATTCCTACGCAACAGTGTAGAAGGGTTGCTATACGTGGTATTTATTACAGGGAAGTTCTTCCTGTTTACTGATCGCAACTAGCTCGTCTTCTGGGTTCGTGATCCAGATCAGCAAACCTCCTGTGACTATATACTAGTAGTTCTTAAGTTACAAAGACAAGGTCAGATTTATCACGATTAGGCATACAACTGTACGCGAATTGGCTTTTCCGTTTTGCATAACACAAATGCAGGAAAAAACAATGATTTGAAGTCTTACATTACACACTAAGTTTCTTTCAAAATATAATTTGTTTGTCTTGTTTTTCTTTCAAAATGTTTAATTTTCAATTTGGGTTTCTTTGAAAACATCTAGTCTTTATTACTCTTGGAAATATAAAAATGTATTATTTTCAATTACTATAAAATATATATCGAAGACATTTTTAAAAACTGTGACATGGATCCGAAGGGATTAAAATAGATTGTGTCCAATGACAACCTTTGCTTAAACCAAATACATGTCTGTTCGTTGGCTGAAACCAAATACTGGTCTGTTCGTTGGCTGAAACCAAATGCAGGTCTTTTCGTTGGCTGAAACCAAATACAGAACTGTTCGTAAGCTGAAACCAAATACAGGTCTGTCAGTTGACTGAAACCAAATGCAGGTCTTTTCGTTGACTGAAACCAAATACAGGTCTTTTCGTTGACTGAAACCAAATACAGGTCTGTTCTTTGGCTGAAATCAAATACAGGTCTGTTAGTTGACTGAAACCAAATACAGGTCTTTTCGTTGGCTGAAACCAAATACAGGTCTTTTCGTTGGCTGAAACCAAATAAAGGTCTGTTCGTTGGCTGATTTTGCAATACTTTGTTCATATTTTATCTATCCTAAAAAGAAAAACCCCAAAGAACTAATAGAGTGGGATCCGACACAGGTATAGTCAACACATCCTGCACAGAGACAGTTAATCGCGGATATAAACTACAACACGCCGCCCATATTCCCAATATTAACAGGGTTTTTATTTCTGATTTTCGTATCAAGCGATTATCCGTCAATTTTAGTTTTAGGTTAGGCCTATAGTTATTGACTAAAATGAAACCAAGCGCTTCTCCTGAATATCAGTACTGTGGAGGAATGTAGTGTTCGTTTCCAGATCTATGCAAACTTGGTTCGAGGGGTCATGCTGAATTAACCGTCATTCTATAAGGGAACCAATGTTGATTAGATTTGTATTGTGTAATGATGTGTGCAGGGTCAATTGAACGGTCCCTAAAGAATTTGGGTCCAAGGGCGTCTGGAATACTCAAGCCTTAAAAATCAATCAATCGATCAGATCCCATAACCACTAAATATTCACAAATATTATTTTTGTGTCGATTTCTAACACATTGAACAGTATGAAATTGCTGCTGACTAGGTATTAATTCTCTTTTTCTAAAACATAGCTCTGTAGCTAGAATTCTGATTACAATCTCGCAGCCTGACTCATACCGGATCACCTGTAATCCGTCAATTCTGTACTGGTCTAATGGATTACCTGGGCAATTCTACGATGGTTCATTCCTGTAGTACCATGGAATAACACTAAAGACCTAGAAGACTGTTGGGCGTTGCAAACGGGATAAATTTGTATTGCACGGAATAATTGGTGTTCGTGTAAAGTGTATGCTTAGAGATAACTAATAATACATGTCACATGACCATAAAGCAGACAAAGACAACCAACCTTATTTGTTACATTTTTACACATCAACTATAGTTTGTCTTTTACGTTCTTGTGCCGGACTCGAATTTTGCATATTATAAAAGCAAATTAAAAGCGCTGAATCTGAAATCTTATTTTTTCACATTGGGTTTTGTTCAAATAATTTCAAGGGATTTGAATAAGTCTAGACGAAGTTTATATTTTAGTTTGATTTGATTTATTCACCAATATAACAAATACATTGGAAGGAGTAGAGCTCAGATGAGCTTGTTATATCCCATTTAACATTGTTTTGGTACATATGTATATGGCGTGGAAGAAATTACATCATCAGTTTAAGAGGAAATACAAACAGAAAATACAAACGAAGAAACATGCACATATATAAAATACATTAATATCATTCTATAACTTATAATAGTCTAAGTATATTATATATTAGATATTTAAAATTTCGACAAATAATGTTATGTTTTAAAAGCTGAAATCGTGCATCAAAA
Organism: Katharina tunicata; assembly: GCA_032466195.1. Lineage (NCBI taxonomy): Eukaryota > Metazoa > Mollusca > Polyplacophora > Chitonida > Mopaliidae > Katharina > Katharina tunicata. The sequence goes on along the minus strand of JAVFBZ010147384.1, from coordinate 9,860 downwards.
TCAAATTCGCAATAAATCATATAATGGATTAGTTTTTGTCGTGCACCATAGTACATTTCGTTCACATTTTATAGGCGATTGACGATATCCCACTATATTCTTGTATAGGTTAGAACTACGCAAACGTCTAGAACAACTAAGGTTTAACTATTCAAAAAGACCTGAATGGTTTCGACAATGGATCAACGGCCACACCTGGATTCAAAATACACATACAAATGAAATGTGTCAGTATTTATTCACATAACAGATTTCATTTGGTCAAGCACACACAGAGAGATTTCAGACCGGGGCAATGCACTCACTAGGTGCTCTGGACACTACAACCGTTATTTTAATAGGGACAGCTCTTTAACGTTTACATATCTTCAGGTCATTGCTGGTATATCCGTATCGATCGCTATGGCCTGGGAAAAAATACTATTATCGAAAAACTGGGAGAGCTGGTCTCTGACTCTTTGATGTTCTTACGGCCTATAAGTAACACATTACTCGTGTTAAGGAAACAATGCAGTACACAGATTGAAATATCGACAATGTAGGCCTAATATAAGACTGAACATTTGCCTCGTATGACTCATCATAAACTGTACAATACGAGATTGTTTGATTGGGATTTTACGCCGTACTCAAGGCGTGCCAGCCCAATCGGAGAATAAAACCACCATAAACGACGCTGGCAACATGCAAGACAGGACAAAACATTTACATAACATAAACAAAACTGGACACCGAAACAAATCGGCATCCTGTGCCCCCATTCTAGTTTATATCTCCGGTGACGTCCGTCACCTCCGATTATCGGCTTAAGTGTAATGACACGGCCAGCTTTTAAACCATTAGCTTTTACCGCTGCAGGCAATACTTGTATCGGATGTAGATAAACGTATGCTATAGGACATCAAGTGCATTCCGCGCCAATAAAAATCGACATAGAGCAGGTAACAGCAAAAAAAATGAAGAAATAAAATAGAACTATTTAGCATAACGTTAGGCCGAAATGACCAATGCAAAAAGAGAATCAAGTCACGTGGAAGAGTTTAAATTTCTGCATAGGTCGATTAATCAGGTCAAGCTTCAGCAACCTCTCTATGACGTTAACAGTTATATTCAAAATGCCTAGTAATTACATACAAGGTCCGTAACCGAAGTGAATCAATGGACCGTTTTATACAAATGCCTTTGCCCCTAAGCTCAGAGAGCATCAGGGCACAGGAGGCTCCCACCCAACCACCTGCACCAATATGAGGAAGAAGGACGATAACGAGTTAAACAACTGAATTCATCCGCCGGAACTGAAAGGCTTACTAAATGATAGTACAAATACAATGTGCCTTATAAGAAATGCAAGAAGATGTTATCACACATCCAATGATATGACGCCTATATCAAACGAATTGAAACCAACAAAATCGGTATAAAAACCGTCACAACCATGTATATCACCCTTGTCTTGCTCAGGCTAAGAGTATCTGGATAGAACCACTAAAAAGTTTGAAATTAGAAGAAAATTCCAACTAAAATTGTGATCATTTTTGGTTCACCGGTTTTCTGTCCGACCGTATAAGGTCCTAGGTTCCATGAACAACACTTATAATGTAACATGTGAGCTCTAATCAGTGCCACAGATAACTTTGGCGTGGAACTAAGCTGTGGTAACTGGACAGTTCTACTGGAGAGAACTAGCAAAATAAATTACAATGGCTTTACTTTATATTCAGTACAGGAAAATGAAATTGTAAACAAGCATTGGCAATTTGTTAATCCCAACTTTGCCTGAGATGAAGTGTAATTGGCCTGTACACATGGCTGAATCTCTGAGACGATTTACTTAATGCAACTATACACGATGTAACTATATTATATGACCAATTTAATGACTGCTTGTGAAGTGAAAACCATTTGCATGCATATCTTGTCTCGAAATGTTGCCCAGTTTAACAATATACAGTTTAAAGTATTGGTATGTGGTAATAAACATCACTGGCATATATCAGTACCAGAAACTGGTTATTGGCGTTACATAGGTGTAGTCTTCATATGTGTGTGAATCGATGACACATTTCATTGGGAGCCTATGTATAACTCGGTCTGTATATATAGCGCGTTGGGTCTGTAACCTGAGGGTCAGGGGTTTAAATCCCGACGGAGGGATGCATTTTTCTCCACTGATAAAGATAAATTTCAGAGATGAAGTGTTGAATGCACACGATTGTCGATCAAAACAGGACCTGAACATTTGTAAAATGTTTGTGTTCATTGGATACTTTTGCTCTCTTCTTAAATCCAATTACACATACCAACCCATTGTCTGCATGTGATTTGCTCATATATTATCCATATTAACTCGCGGCTGTATAAACTGCAAAAGGCCATCGATATTCCCAATATTAAACCGGTCGTTCATTTTTTTGTTATTCATATCTAAGATCAGTCATATCTAATCCATCCTTTTTAGTTTAAGTTACTGTTATTGGGCTGAAATGTGATTATAATGTGAGTACTATGAGGGTATAGGCAGTCTTTATTTATTGTTCTATACAATAGGGGTCACCTTCAATTAACCGTTGTTCAAAGCGAGCCAGTGATGATAAGATCTTTATTGTTTAATGATGTGTGCAGTGTTAATTGAACGGTCCCTAAAGAATATAGTTCAAGCCCGTATGGAAAATAAAAGCATGGGATGGCGCATGTCATAACCATCATCTCAAGTATAAAATCTTCACAAATATTAGTTTTTTTCTATTGTTTAATAAACATATTCAGCTTATAAAAGAGTTGCTGTATAGGCCTATACGTGTTATTAGTTAAAGGGAGGTTATTCCAGATTTCTAACTCATATCTCTGCAACTAGGATTCTGATCTTGCAGCATGACTCATACCGGAGCATATGTATAATCCGCCCATGCTGCACTGGTATAATAGCTGGCCTGGATAATACTTCGATGGTTCATTGCTAAGATACCAAGGAATAACCATCGGGAGAAGACTGTTAAGGTTACAAAGAGGATAAAGTTTCATTGCCTAGATGATACTGATTAGCTCGTGAAAGTCCGTATACTCGGCCTGCGAGTTTATGTTCATTGATACCAAAGGCTGCATTCATAACCTTATTCATGGTTACCAGTAATTCTGAAGATATGAGGACAAGATCGGATTTATCAAGATAAGCCCTAGACTTGGCTTCGCTTTTTAATTTTTTATTTGAAAATATAATATTTCCAATTCTTACAGTCGACAGCGGGATTGAACCTGTACCGGGTACAGTGAAGAAGTGTATGTATATATGGGCGCTAAAATACAAACTCTAAGACATAAATGTGCATAAACGCGAAGATTAGAGGACGTTAAGATGCATGCATGACACACCTAAATTTTAAATATTCTGCTAGAATGTTTGGTATATAGGTATACACGGGATGTGTCTTGGTGGCTGCGGAGTTCGGCGGGTAATGTTTAGGTTTCTGCTCTGTTTACCACCGTACACCGACAACGCAAAGTCGTTAATAGTCATATAAGTGAATTACCATTGTGTACTACTTTAGACAACAATCAAATAAATATATAAATCGAATTCCGTTGTCGACCCTAAAAAAGTATATAAGGGAAATTATTACGGGGCAATGTAAGTAGGAATTGATTGAATTGAATTGGTCTGAAGATCTCTATCCGAGTTAGGGATATTATTCCTATATATAAACAAGTTTGCTTGTCTTATGCTATATGGTGCTCTATTACATAATAATGTATATATGTTCAAGTTGTTTGTATAGTTCACATAACCGATAGGGTTGCACATTCAAAAGATTCAATGATTAATTAATTTAATTTAATTTAATGAGACATCTAAACAAATTGCTACTTCCAGTGCATGCTTCGTTGTTTTGTTTTGAGGCCCATGCACGGACTCTACTGGGACTACAGCGAAACTATACTGAAGTATATAATGAAGCATTTCTTGCTCGGGAGTTGATTGACATTAATGCACAGTAATTTTTGTTTATTGGTTCCAACAAATATACGGCGATAATTAGAGCCAATGAGCTATGAACGGACTTTCTGTTGTAATAGTCTATTGGAGTTTTCTTCGGTGTTCCATTTTCTCCTTTTGACCGACTACCAAGGTTACTTCGTAATAAAATAAATTCTCTATACTGACGACATGTCATTTTTAAATTTATATTTTAATTTTTGTATTGTAAAGTCTTAAATTTGAGCCACTGTGTTCACAAGATTTAATTTTGTTTCAAATCTGAAATAGTGCATCGGATTCAAATTTGGGTTTACCCCATGCACTAAATTTCATACGGGACAGTTTTTAAAATTTGTGCTTGATTGGGGCTTTACGCTGTACTTAAGGTTATTTCACTTATAAAAAGTTACAGGACAAAAACAAGACAATTCGACAAATCGGCTTGTTGGTGCCCCTTATAGCTCAGAGAGCATCAGGGGCTAGTTTCATACGATTTCGTACGCAAACATTTCGATCGTAAATTCGGTCATCGCAGCATAAACTCCATAAGGTGACGTCATTTACGATGAAATATTTGCGTACAAAGTTTTATAAAAACTACACCCAGGGCACCAGGAAGCTCCCACCCAACCTTCCACGATTTTCAAATTGGACGTGAAAGGATCCAAAGATATTACCCAAAAACAAGTTCATTTAAGGCGGTATATTTAACACGATACATAGTCATTTAATAATGCAGCATAAAGCGGCATTTCCATTTGTACGGACACGGATGCGGATGTGGATACGGAAAAAATCGCGCTAATTGTTAATATACAGAGGGTTTCCATTTGTCCGGATACGGATGCGGACCCGGATGCGGACGCGGATACGGCAATCTTCGACCGGATCATGTAGCGCTCGGTACGTTTTCCGTATGCGGAACCGTATGCCTCCAATGCAATTTCAGTGTCTGCATACGGAAAATCGGATGAATGGACAAACAAAGCAAAATTATCCGCAGCCGTATCCGTTTCCGCATCCGCATCCGCATCCGTACAAATGGAAACGCCGCTTGGCGTCTGGATGTTTTTGAAGTTTAACATGCAGATTTTTTACCATATATGTAAACAGAAGTTACACTCGTCCATTGGTAGTTTCTTAAAAGCGCTAACAAAAACATATATTGACCAATTCTAATAAAGCGAGTTACTATTTCTTCTTAAAACCGTTGTTTTCATGAACTCCCTAACATCAATGAGCAGACTTTTGGGACCCGACGACAATTCGAAGCTGTTCTAAACAGCTAGGCGATTTTGTTGGGTTTTACATGATGTGTAGGCCTGCGGAAAGAGGTTTGGTTCGCCTTGTAACTTTGACAGGTGGTTGACATGACCCCAGTATATACCTGTATGAAATAACAGCGCCAACTTGGAGGACATCAATAATCTACTACTGTTAAAGACAGGACTGTTTGGAGAATAGACTAAATGACATCTCTACCTGAAAACGAAATCAGAATAAATGTTAATAGGATTTAGTCACAAAGGGTTTGTCATTTAAATCGGACACAGGCCAGAAATATCGGGTGGATGTGCTGTATAGAAACTGCCAGACATTAACAGTTTTCTTTCATCAATACGGATTGAGTTTGAGGCTTAAGTATAGGCAGATATTTAACGCCTAGACATCTTCGAATCAATGCTAATTAATGCATATCTCTATCGAGTATTATAATCTGGATAACATGTGATATCGACTAAAACCTGGGTTTGTCGGTCTGTGACTCTTTGATGTTCCTTATTCGGCCTCTATACACTAACCGTGTTTATTGTATGATCTAGATTGATGTATCGACAATGTAGTATAACAGCCATTTAGTATGAATCACCATTAACTGTATTGACACATAAAAAAGAAGGAGTGACAATGGTTTGTCACTCTGGCAGACCAGATGTAACAAGCGAATCTCCATTATGCACTGATAACTCGTCCGATTTCTGGTTTGTTTGTTTGTTTGTTTGTTTATTCACCAGTAAATAAAGTACAATTGCAAACTAATATAGAACAGAAAGGCGGGATTAAAGTCTATTGAACTTGTTCTATCCCGTAATGGTTTCATTGTATATAATGTTAACAGTTATTGCATGGTGGAATAATACGTACTAATAGCTTTCTGGTATTACATATGAATGATGAATGATAGCGGACATGAAATTTGTTTTTTTCCGAAGATATGCTATTTATCAAAGATGAGCTAAGAGGAGAAGAAATTATCTTTAATTTTAGATTGAAACAGTGACAAGGATTCAATGCTTTTTAGATTTGTTGGGAGTTTTTTCCATTCCCGACGGCCGACATGTTGTAATGAGTACAACGATAGGTGGGAGTGAGTGATTGGTCTATAAAGATTTTGATTTATGGATCGATTCGGATAATTGTGGATTTCTGTCTGTTTAATTAACTGTTGACGAAAGTTGATTGGCAAAATGTAAGGTTGATAGATAAATTTATGATCGCATGACAAGACTGAAAAAAGGGACGATTGAACTAAAGGTAAGATTTTGAGTGACTTACAGAGCGGGTTAGTGTGCTTGTATTTACGGGACATTGTTATAAAACGTATGGCGCGTTTTAGAAGCAAAAACAAGTGTTGACGATGAGTGGGGTAAGTGTTTCCCAAGAGAATATTTGCATATGTTAGATATGGATTAATAAGAGAATGATAAAGAATCACAAGAGTTTCTTTGTGGAGGCGGTGCTTAATGTGTTTTTTTCTTCCAATATTACGAGAGAGTTTCTAACAGGTTAAGCGAATATGGGAAGACCACGTCAGTTTGTCGTTGAAAAGTATGCCAAGGAATTTATATTCTGTTACACGATTTATCTCTTCGCTGTTTAAGAAGAGGCGTTTTGAAAAGTTTTTTGATGAAGGAGAGACAACCATGAACTTAGTTTTTATCACATTTAGTGATAATCGATTTGTGTGTGACCAAGACTGCAAGATTTGGAGTTCGTTTGTCATAAGATTTATGGCTTCAGTATCAGATTTTGAAATCTGCAAATAGACGGTTCGATGAATGGCTGGTGTCATTCACATAAAGTAAAAATAGCACAGGACCCAGAATAGACCCTGGTGAGACACCGTATCGCATGGAGGAGGGAGAGGGAGATATTCATAATTTTTTACGAATTGGGTTCGGCCAAAAAAGTAGCTCTCAAACCTTCTGTTTGATTTCTGACGAAAACCATAGTGATTTAATTTTGAAAGAAGGATTGAGTGATTTACTGTATCAAAAGCTTTAGAAAGGTCAACGAAAGTTGCAATGCTGAAGTTTCTCTTTTCTTTTTGTTCAATAAGGTAATTGTATAGCAAGCTGGCAGCATATATGGGCTGTACAATGATTTGCTCGAAATCCAAACTGTTGATCTGAGAGGATGTTATGGATATCCAGGCATTCTGTGAGACTATTTGCACATAGTTTTTCTCAAGCAGGTAAAACGGATATCGGTCGATAGTTGGCGGTGGCTGAAGGTTCATTAGATTTGAAAATAGGTGTCGCCCTTGCTGCTTTCATCGACATAGGTACAATTCCACTGTTAAAAGATAGATTGAAAATATGAGCCAAAGGTTCAGAAATGAAACAAGATACTTCTTTAAGGCCAGTCATTCGAATGCTATCAATGCCTGGAGAGGAAGATTTGAGCCCGTTTATGTCTATTTTAACTTGTTCAGCAGTAACGTTAGAGAATTGAAAAGAATTAGTCAAAGGAGGACCAAGATAATCCGAGAACTGATTTGTACCTGTCGGGATTTGCTTATCAAAATCAGATGCAACGGAAGAGAAATAATCATTATAGAATTCTGTTGTTTTGCGCACGATGATTGTGAATTGGCTGATTGAGATTTCTCTTCATTGCGCCCAGGAAGTTGATTAATAACACCCCACGTTGCTTTTATATCATTATTATTCTGATAAAATTTTTCCTCAAAGTATGTTTTCTAAGCTCTCTTGATAAACCCATTTAATTTGTTCCTGTAGGTTCTATATTTTTTCCTGGATGAAACATCGTTCGACTTGAGATATTCCCTGTATAATTCGCCGTCGACAACTCGACAACTCGAGATTTTAAATGGAATCTCGAGTTGTCGAGTTGTTAGTTTCAGTTTATTATTCTTGTGAAATCTACATATAAAATGCCGTTTTCATGGCAGTCACTTACATTTGCGCGTCATGTGAATTTTTACCTGGCAAGAATTTCTTATTTAAGAAGTTAGAATTACCAGTTGTTAGTTTCTATGGCTTGATACAATGTCCCGCTTTCACAATACGCTCATTGCACCAAACATCAAAGAGTTGTTAGTTTCATAAGCGTAGCATAATGTTCCGCTTTCACTGTTTGCACCTGCTATAAAAGATCAAAAATCCCTGCAGGGCTAAATTGTATTTGTTTTAGAAACTTCATTATGTTTTCCAAAAATTATGTATGTGCTAAAATTTGGCGTTTACGTCAACGAATTGATATATTTATTGTACAGTTGTATAATATCTATATATTTATTGCCAATATTTTTATATTTGTTCATGAAGCGGTTTAAATTATGTATAACCAAATTGAGTTCTTTGAAAAATAATAATGCAACCAAAGAATTTGTATGTTTGTGTGGTGTTTGTAACTCAAAATCAGACGGTGTATTATATTTTTTTTTATTGTACAAAACCCCAATAAGAGACAGAATGCCCTAACATTACATATTTCAAGGAATGAAATATAATACATTTTTGTAATAAATATATTTGAGCTGGTGTAGTAAACAAATAAAAATATCTCGCAAATGAATCACAATCCTCGTATAATTGTATAAGGAATTACAACAAATAGAAACAAATCTAAAATCTCGAGTTGTCGACGTCGACAACTCGATGGCCGCAATGAGCTTCCATAGTTGTTTCTGAATGGTATTAGCTAGAGAGAACTATTTTTGTTTTCTAACACATAACCACCTGTGGTATACGTGACTAAAGCAATTGTGAAGTTATGAACACGAGATCGGATTACCAATTTTAGAACCGGATGCGAAATCGCTAGTCATTTTGACCACAAAATTAAAACTAAAACCGAATCTGAAGTCTGACTTCATCACAATGGTTTTCCCTCAATATATCTATATTTTTATCTTGGTTTTCTTTAAAAATATGAAGTAATCCTCTCCATTGTTCTTTAAAAGATGAGCGGGTGGTTCATGGGAGATTACCTGTGACTTGGTGCTCTCTAAGATAAGGTACACCAGTGAGTTGTGGTGTCCTCTTTGTGTCCTGTACATTTACTATTTTGTCTTGTTTGTTGTTATGGTTCTGTCTTCCTCTCACAGGATTTTCTTTCTCTACATTTATACAAAAATATATATATATATTTGTATAAATGTAGAGAAAGAAAATTTTGCTTGCTATATATATATAAGTAAAATAACTTTAAGTTCACTGCGAATAAGCAAACAATTCAAAAGATGAAAATGTTTAATTTTCAAATACAATGTAAATTTGAGCAACTGTCAAAACTGTCATAGATTTCAATGAGTATTGTTTTAAATGGGAGTCTTTCCAATTAAAGGAGAGCGAATAGCACACTGTTCACTCACTATACGTTGTTCCTCCCTCTGAGTTCAAATTAGATTGGAAGGGATCAAAAGAGGTTGTGTTAAAATCATGTCGGTATCGATTTCTATAGACTGGAAAACACAGGTTATCGACTAAAACCTGGATGAGCTGGCATCGGACTCTTTGATGTTCTTACGGCATAATCGTGTTAAGGTAACTTGATATTATCCAGGTTGATATATATTTTTGTCAAGAGTAATCACACTGGCACAGGGATATCGACTAATTAAAGCCGAGAAATTATCTCA
>JAVFBZ010147373.1:0-19963 GCA_032466195.1 Katharina tunicata | reverse complement strand
AAGTCTTCTCTATAGAATGCTGCCAAATGATAAATTTATCATCCAAATATCTAAGGTACAACAGGGGCTGTTTATCACACTTTCCAAGGGCTTCATGTTTCCAATCTGCCATAAAAATAGAGGCAAAATTGGGACTGAATCTTTTGCCCATCGCACAGCCTTTTATTTGCTGACCAGTATATTCGACCATTGAATTCGAAATCATTACATTTCAAACTGAGTTCCAACAGTTTCAGTATCCAGTAGAAGGACGGTGTGAATCGGGATACCTATGGAAAGCATTTTCAACAGACTTAAGGCCAGCCTCAATATCGATATTGGTGTTACATAGATTCTACGTTAAGAGTCACTAATATGACGTCTTTATGAACCTGAACATTGGACTAGGCCAATTTCTGATGAATTCACCAATATGTTGGTGGTACAAAGATTTCTGTTTTCCTCATTACGGACAGACTCGATCAAATTTAATACCTGATCCATTACAAATGCTAAATCTTTCTGAAACACCACAACCAGATAAACAGAAAGTGAAACTGTTTTCTTTTATTAATTGCGCTTGTAATAATTCCTTTTCCATGTTTTGACATACATAGACTGCATTCATTATGGAACGGTTTTCGAAATCAGGGGAGACAACTCACTACATCATAATGTTGGTGTCATACATTTGATTAGTAGCCTCCCCTTGCCTATTCATTATTTAAGCTCTGAAAAAATCGTATACCTCTGCCGAGAGCTAACATTTTTAATTCAATTGAAATACCTAATCTTTGACACAAAACTGAAATCCAAACGAAATTGTGCATTTATTGAAGACACGTTTCCATATTTTAATTTGTGTGAAATAGATGTTATATTTAACTGCAGATTTTAATTTATCTCGCAAGAAACGGCTGAATTTGTCAGTTTCCAGATAAGTGATTAAATACGCTATTTTCTATAATTTGATTTAGAACAGTGAACCAAATCAGGGATTTACATGTATAAAGCATCCCTCTGTAAGTATTTTAACAGAAGGCAAATCTGTAAACGACTTCATCAAGTGTATTTTTGAAAACGGAATTTCACATTTGATGAATGTGTTTATTAATATTATATGCTCTTCTTTTTATCAAACGCTTGTTGTTCTGTGTGAGGCATATATTGTCCTCGTAATCCTGGAACAAAATGGTAACGGGAATCCGATTTTTATCTCATGTCTTCCACTAGAAATATTAATTTGACGCATGCAGTATCCCTTATGGAGATCTACGCGTTGATATTTGCTTCAAATAGACACACGAACAACTTTGCTTATTGAATTACTGTTTCAACCTTTTTCTGATGTTAACTCGGGGGATGGAATGCTTCTATTGATTGCCCGGTATGTTTTAGTGTTTGTTGCCGCTGTCTTAAAGGGGAAGACAAAAAAGAGTGTTTATAACTCTGCCGTTACATTTTTTGTAGAATTCGTCGTTTTCCACTCAAAGACACTTGAATTGAAATACCAAGGTAAAATGTATGGTTGAATTTCCATGCCATGTTTGATTTATTTATTTTTTGGAGATAATAATAGCAAAAAAATAATCAAAATGTAACCCCAGCGAAAGAGAAACCGTTCAAATGTACAGAAGAAAGATAAGTACTATGCACAACACCATAATATACAGTTACTCCGGTAAATGATCACTTAAGGAAATGTAGCGTAAAAAGTCCACCATACATTTTACCTTGGTATTTCAATTCAAGTGTCTTTAAGTCGAAAACGACGAATTATACAAAAAAAAGTAACAGCAGTTTTATTAACACCTTGCTATGGTCTATAATTTGAGTAGGACTTTGTTTTTTGTTTTCTTCCCCTTCAAGGAGGTCGTTTTTATATACCAATGAGCGCCTATGTCATCGTACGAATGAACTAACATTAATCCTAATTAAAAAAATGGAGCGTGTCCTGGCTTAATTGGTTAAGCGTTGTAATGCTGAGTCCCCTTCACTGTACACGGTATAGGTTCGAATCGCCCTGTCGACCGTATAGTATATAAGGGAAGTTTCCAAATACTGCTGGGATCGCGGGGTGTTTTCTTTTACGAAATTTCTTCATGGTTTTTCGCCAAACACCGACCACGACACTAAACACCGATCAAATAAATAAATAAATAATCGAAGAAACAACTATTATTATCTTTTTTGTAAAAGCTTTATTCGAATATACTCTTTAGTCAGAAAAAATCACGTCCCTATGTTACTCTACAATGTAGCCTACAACTTGACTATTAACTGTCAATTTAAACCAAGACAAAGTCTTAGTTAACAGCCATCTCAAATGTATTTTTTTTAATTTTTTTTTTAATTTTGATGACCTGAACTTATCACATAGGCCTATAAATTGATTCAAACTACCTATCGTTCATTCTTGGTGTCTGTCCAAAGACCGTCCTCAAGCAATTGGTTTAAATTTCATAATTAACATTCCTAAAAGAACAATTTAATTATGAAATTTAAATCATTTGCTTGAGATCTTTGGATCGAGACCGAAACATCTCGTAAAGAATAAGCGAAAAGAAGTTGGAATTCATATCGTATGTTTTATGTAAGCTGTAAGTAAGTCAACTTCTATAAATGTCAATAAAACAATTAAAAAAGTTTGTCTACATTTTTTGTTTATAAAGGGAAATGAACCACAAACAAAGTACTAGTCAAATAATAGACCATATCAAGTTGTTACAAAAACTGCTATTACATTTTTTGTAGGATTAATCATTATCGTTATCCACCGCTTAAACTGAACTACAGTAAGTAAAATATATGGTGGAGTTTTCATGCTACATTTGTTGTAGTGATCATGTTTCTGAAGCAAATGTATATTAAAATATTGTACATGAGATATATAACTTTATTCTGTATATTTGTACAGTTTCTGTTTTGCTAGGTTTAAATTTTGAGTAATTTGAGTTATTTGTATCAGCAAGAAATACATAAATAAATCATGGCACAAACAGTCCACCTTACATTTTACTTACAGTTGTTAAATTTAAGTGCCTTTAAATGGAAAATGAGAAATCCTCCAAAAAAATGTAATACCAGTTATTTTAGCAACTTGGTAGGCTCTGTAATTTGATTGTTGTTTTAGTTGTTGTTTACTTCTCCTTTAAAAATATACTACAAATGTCTATTTCGTCTATAATTCTATTGGACTAGCACGAAAACGAGCTAACAGTCCGGGAGCTCAGAGTCTCAACGCTACCACCAATCTAGCTTCTAAATGACACTTAACAACTGAAGACTAACAATTGAAGCTTTACCAATACAAAGCAACACATGCATGATAGTCAAACATGGATTTCTTGTGAATGGTCAGATTCTAAATTTATATCATTATTGTCGCCCCACCGTAATCTAAATATAAAGCTGTATTTGTGAACATTCTTGCTTCTACAATGAATAACAATCGCAACAATAACACTTGAGATCGAACAATTCCGCTGCACGCGCTTGTCTTGTTCGGGTACATCCGCTTCACTTCGGCCCCTTTCGTCTAGAGTCGGCTATCTTTGATCGACAGTGAGATTAGAAGAAATCTAGGAGCATTACGTCGAGATTAGCGCCCAGCTCGTGCCCTCATGACAACTTAAGATTATTTGACATGCCTTTAAGTCAACTAATGAACAAATAATTAAAAATTAATAGAGATACTCGGGGTCGTTTCAAATGAAGTCTGCCTAATTCATCAAATAAGATTAGAGCAAGACAGACTAGTTTGCTGGACAAAAGCCGACTCGTACGTTTCTATCAAACTCTTGTCAACCTTTAAATCCTAAATTCGCAAACAATGACTAAAGTTAAGGGATTTTAACTCGAATAAGACCACTATTGCATTCGTAGAATACTCCTCAGCGGACAGCTTGAAGCTCTCAATTTCGCCTTTGTGGGATGTTGTTAATTTTGTTAGTCCATTCGATAATGTCGTAATCAATATGCTTTTGGGTTTGTTGCACACAGACATGTCTGGACTCTCTCTAGGTGTGGGAAGAGGATTTCAGAAGATTGTTTGAAGTTGCTTTATTGTGACCAGCAATACGCCGAAAAATTGTTTAAAACATTATATTTTTGCGATTGCTTGTTATAGAAAGTTCGGTTAATTTAACTTGCGACGTTTCGGTGTAGGTATACTGACATCGTTTTATAGCTAAATAAAGCCAAAATTCCATTAAAATAAGTTGCTTGCTACTTTCAACATGCTTAATTCATGTATCATTTAGATGGTCGACGATGTGCGGTGACATTTGTAACCGTGTAGGCATATATCATACTCTAACTTAGGTATATAAGGGATTGTTTCCGGCGGCCGCGGAGATCGAGGCGTGATTTTTACGAGATTCCCTCCCGGATATTCATCATACACCGGCACCTCTAAGTCGTCATAAGCGAATTACCCTTGAGTGCGACGTTAAACACCAATCCAATAATTAAATAAATACTACTAAAGCAGATTTGAAGACTTTGTAATCAAGCGGATCGGCTATGTGAGAGAAACCTCTCACGCAAGTCACTGAAAACAAACAACAACGACAAAGCACTGAATGGTACACTATATAAGACAAAAGCGTGACTAAGATGGATTTTCAGTTTCTGGGTACATAGTTAAACGATGATTTGAATCCCAGTTGCACATGAAGCCCCTGATAACCCTGTTATATAAATCCGTATTGCAAATCCATCGAATACGAATTCAAATATTTTGCACTTTTAAGATTTTAAATCAAAGAATTTAGGAGGTACCAACGTATTAAATACTTTATACTGGCTATATTTATTTTCATATGAATATCAAAGAAAGGTCACGGGTTAAATCTGTTGTTTTACACAATGCTAGAAGATGGAAATTTTACAAACATTTTAACATTTCTTGAGTTTTTATTCTAGAGAATTGACTAAAACTGTGTTAATATCGTACCTGTATCTGCATTTACTTATCAAGTATCAGGTGGGGTTAGTGAGATATAGAAACCTCGAGGAAGTGACCCACAAATTGCATTTTGTGCAAAACATGGAACATTAAGATTTTATAACATCATGCATGTATTCGAGTTTAAAGGCATTTATGTTAATATTTCAATAAGAAAATCAATATACTTTCAAATATCTGACTTTGACATAAATCCAGCGTCGGCGGGTAAGTTGAAGCTAATTCTTTGGAATATATACATGTACCTGCTGTTTTTCATTCGACTGTTTAAATTTGACAATGTTTTACTCGAATGATCTTCGATAAACTAAAGTGGTATAGCTAAGCGACCGAATCAATAACTAATCACCCCTTTAACAAATATATACATCCATCGTACACATCGAACAGACAATTGGTTTGAATAGGCCTCATCGAAGAATTCCCATCATCAACGAACTGAAAATAATTTAGTCGATTTCTATATATGTATTTATCAAAAGTATCCAAATAGATTTCGGGAAATATCACCTTCCAAAGGTTCAGATTTGTACTACCGGTAAGTAACTGAACTCGAACTACTGAGCTTCTTTACATTTGTTTGTTTTTTTTATTGGTGTTTAACGTCGCATTCAAGGCTATTTCATTTGTATGACGATTGACGACTTTGTGTTGCCAGGTTTTGTTGAAAACCCGGAAAGCATCCTCGTATAAACCACCCCTAAATATCTGCAGCTATCGGGAAACTTACCTTATATACCTAAGAGTTCAGTATCAGAGAGTGTTATCACAAAAAACGAAAATATTGTTAACGGTCACTTTCTTAACGACACAACAAATATTTCATTATATACCTAAGGTTAACAGGGAGACTTTGAAGGGGTTTGTTAAGTTGGTTAATACAGCATCGTTTATATTTCCTGAATGCGTTTAAACTGTGTGTTATAAACTATTCTCAACTGTTAATCTTTCTTGTTCTCGGCCATTTTTGGGCTCTAACTGACCGGCGTTTTTCAGCAGTGACTGTCCATATGTCAAATTCTTTGCAAGAGAAGTGATGATTCGGTCCACTCCATCACCTTAAGACGGTTACATATGCTTTTGTCCGGAGTCTCTGCGCTGACTGTCAAACGGTGACTAGTTAATTCAAGGGGATTAAGGGACTAATGCTCTTCATCTTTGCCCCGGTGTCAAGCGGTTATTCCGGCAGAACAACCGATGGCGCGAGAGCAGCGACCCTTGACCAGTGCCCTACGTAGTCGGCTTTGTCTGGTCAAGTCAGCGGTCAAGTGACGAATGATTGATACAATACGGATCAAGTAGCAACTAAAGCGAGGGTCAGACACGGTCTGATTATAATTTTAACGCTGATGCCACATGTAAATTGATACGGGTACTGAAAACAGTCAGAAAGACCGAGATTGGATTGACAAGCAGATGCAACGACGCGCTTTGTTGGGTCTCAAAATAATGACAAAGGACTGTTTTGCAATCGGTAAAATGACAGCAGCGCGCTTGTTTGTAAAGTTTTGAAAAATAGTATACCGTAGATTTCTAATGATAGAAACATAAAAAAATATAACTTGTTTGAGTGGCATTAACGTAACACCTTTCTTTGAAGGGGAAGCAAAAAAAAACAACAACAGCAAAAGCCCAGTCAACATGAGCAGATAGACTGCACACAGCAGTTTTGAAAAATGGTGTTCGGAGTGTGTGGATAAATTTCAGTATGCTGTTAGAGTCACTTGGTACGTAGAATTGCATGGTGGACTTTTCCTGCTATATAGGAGATACCTTTGTAAATTAATTATTATTAAATAAATATTCATTATAGTTGCCACAAAAAAGTAGGCCTTCATAAAGCGGACAAGCAATTATTATAAAACAATTTTTAGAAAGAATATTTATTGAATAATAGTTTATGTAATAGACGCAAACGATATGGCAAGAGCGTCCACCATACAGTCTAAGTGACCAATTGGTGCTAAAATGATACTAACAGTTATCAACACCCGCAGAATACCATTTTACAAATGCTGCAGTGGATGCAATTCGTGATCATTTTGTTTTTTTGTTTTAATTCTTACCCTTGAAGTTCATGCCAAACATCACAAATTGGTTACCTAGTTACGGCGTTTGCAATTCCTTCTTATAACTACTTAGACTAAAGATGCACTTATGATACTTCTTTGTCTCAATATGCTTGAGAACGATGTCAGAACAGGCATCTAAACGTAGCCCCTATAATAAACCAAAAATTGTAATCCCTACAGATTGTGTTATGTTTAGCATTATTAGCTAACATAAATATACAGCCTTATAGTACTCAAGGGTATTTCACTTATATGACAGCTTTGAAGTATCAGTATTTAGTGGAAAATATGATTAAAATCACTCCGCGATCTCGGCAGCCTCTGAAGACTTTTCTGATATACGTAAGGTCTATCCGTACTAGAGACACACGCTTAAAAAGGAAAACCTGAAATAAATTACTGCATTTTAGTATGGAAATACAAATTCGACCAGTTTCTAAAAAATGCTATGCTGAACACGTAGACATTTTTTCTTATCTTGTTAGAGTTTAGACACCGCTATGGTGGACTTGTTGTGCCATTTAGTTTTTCTCTAAAACATAAGCTAGTTCAATAAATATTCGTGAACAATCCTCTACATTAATGTGTATGCGGTCAATATGGTTACAAACCATGTTGTGAGGTGCTTGTAGCTTGTAGACAGGTGCTGTATGGCTGTAAATCAATATGGCATAATCAATAAGTCCACCATATTAGTGTCTGTTTTTGATGTGTTACTGGTAATTTACACACTGAGGACGTCATGTTTTGTGTGGTTTGGAAAGTGACCATTAACAGAATTTTCGTTTTTTGTGATAAAACTCTCTGTGACTGCACTACATCACTGAACTCTCTGCGATGTATACTCCATCTGACTAACGTATGTTTCGTCCGTGGGTTCGATTCCCGCAACGGCCTTTCTGAACTAGAATCAGTTCAGTCTGAGAGAGTGTGCCTCTCTAAAATACTGCTGTTCACAGTCTGTCTACTAGGACTCGCTTACTTTCTTTATTTTCTTGTAAAATTCCTTTTAACAAAAGTATCAAAGATGGTGGGACTAAAAACGATGTCATTATTTTAACTGAAATATTCTTAAGAAGGTGTAAAACGCTAATCAAACTTAACTGCAGATTTAGACAGTCTTCAGATTTCCCGATGTACTTGTGTCGGATGTATCGTGTCATTGACAACACACATCCGAAGTTTGGCTGAGCGTTATCAGCGGTTGGAAAAAGTTGAAATTAACAGTGATAACAAGTCATTCTCATGTTAACAGGAAGGTGACCGTAGACGTCCAATAATGTCAAAATATAGCGAATAAATAGTAAAATGTATTCTTTTGGGACAGAACAAATTACCAGCCACGGATACAGACCAGCTCTCTGTTAAATCTAAGTGGTATTCGTCAGGCAAAAGTGTTAACCTTGATACAGTGACGTTAGCCGAGACTGTGAAAGCCTGACGCATGCATTGCGGTCGATTGTAAAATAAACGGACGCAATCTGAAAATGTATTAAAACCTTGCCGCGACGCCAGTGGCAATTTATGAACTGGATAATGAACATTCTTGGTCTTGGTGATTCGAGAATTTCCCATTATTAATACACGAATAAATAATATATGGGGCCGTGGAGGAGTGCTCTAGAGCGCACACTTCTGTGTTCGTGAGTTCAATCACTCGCTCGAACTGTGTGTAAGTTGGCCTGCCAGTTACCAGCGGAAGGTCGTAGGTTTTCAGGAATCTGCCCAGTTTTCCTCTCACAATATAGCCGGCCAATGATCTGCACTTAGTCCTGTTTGTCCAACATCGGAAAAAATGCAACAAACAAATGTAACAGCCAGTAATAAACATATCGTACATAATCTCGATCTTTCGTCAAAAAACACATACATCTTCGGGTCATGAAAAGACTTTAAATAACCAGCTTGGCCAGTCTTTTGTTAATATTTTCTCTTTTATTAATTTTCTGAACATAATACATTGCTGTATTCAATCACTAGTTTGTATGTAATGCTTTTGTTAAACAACTATCAACCTATATACGTCTTCGGGTTGTCGATATTGTTAACTGGCCATGTAGAAACAAATTTCACTAGATTGCAAGAACAGACTAGTTAAGTGATCCGAAGTTTCTGAATCTCTCTAAAAGCTTGTCTTTTGGTTCTAGGAAGTGCTGTTTATTTGAAAATATTCTATACGAGGTGTCAAATCTTAGAACTAGAGCTTTTCCACACCTTGAAGAATTATTATGCTATGCGTTATACTGTCTTGACACAGCTAGTACAAAAAGTGAAATAGTATAAAAATCATTAATGATATAATTCAGAGATTTAGAACGGTTAGGTTGCCAATACGATACTCGAACACGAGATTAGGATGTTAACGCCAATATTAGAACAAACGTATTCCACATTCAATACAGTTTGCATGAAGCAAGAATAAATGAGCAGAAAGTTATTTAAACAGAATTGTTACAAACACGATATTGTCAAATTGAAAGAGAGAAACACTTCCCTTGCATTCATTATTTTAAATGAAAAAGAAGTAGGGTTATAACATTTTAAAGAATAAGTCTATTAAAAAAATAAACAAACAAAGAAGCAAACAAACAACAACAAAGCCACACATTTTTTTATTCTATTTATTTATTTGAAAACCGGGAAAAAAAACTCGTAAAAACCATTCCGTGAACTCCGCATCCACCGGAAAACTTCCCTAATATAGCTAAGGTCCACAGAGGGGAAACAAACAAACAGACAAACAAACAAACAAACAAATCACGAATTAACGCTACCGGTTACCATACTCTCGGACTTTCTTACTTCTTTCTCGCCCCTTTGTACAGACGAAGCGTATCTTAGCACTACAATAACGTCAATGTTTGTCACACCTGTGTGTCTTACTTCACATACTTAATTTACCTGTGAGCGTTATAGGGCTACAGTCAAACCTCAGGTGTGTTGCTATTTAAGGCCCCCCGAACCCCCTCCTGCGCGGACACTGACGAGCGCCGCAATAATCACGTCGTAAAACGCATTGCAGAGAAAAGGACAGAAAACACGGTGGTCAAATTGTCCAGTGAAGTGAAGATAACGAGAAAAAAGCATTAGACTGAAAAAGACGGCGGCCCGTCGAGTCGCAGAGATACTGAGCCCGAAGTCTTTTCATTCACAGGTGTCCTCGGTCTTTATGCCCGGTGTGAAATCATTGTTGCGGTTCCTTTCGTGAATCTACCATGATAGTCGCTCATATAAAGGCACGATCCGCCCCCTGATATATTCTGTTCGCGCGAATGACTATCCTATTCCAAATGTCATTGTTCGCTCATAAAACTTGCCACTATTTCGTTGAAGGAATTTGGGACACTGTTTATAACCTGCTGGTTGCCTCACTCGTGAGCTCCCGAAGCAATAAATAAATAACGACCTGAATAAAATAAACTGGTTTCTATAAAATCGGGACCTATTCACGGAGCCTTTGGTACTTTCAGGAAAAATGGGGCGGTCATTGTAAATATTAGTATACCGAGCTAGTTCTTTACAAAGCCGTATTTTTTCAAAAAACCCGAATTATATTTAACCACAAAGTGTAACAAATCCATCGACTTCTTCACTTGAATTTTTAAAGTTAAAATCAACAGTGTCTATTCCTTAGTTTATGATTCTTCAGAAAAGCGTGCAAGTCAGACAAATTGTAAATGTCACATACGTATTAGCATAGAAAAGATGTATAATACGATAAGGTACTTGGTTTCTGATGACTTAAAAAGAAAACAAGCAAACACAAATATATTAGAAATTCGAAACATTTTAAGCGGCCCAAAAAAAATTCTATACACGACAAAACCCCAGCTTCTGAATTATAGTGTGAAAGGGTATATGAGACTTGAAATTGGTTAAATAGTTGAAATATCCACGTGTATAATTCATGGCTAGGTAAACGCATATAAATTCGGGTACATGTACACCGAGTAAAAATCAGTAAATAGAATAATACTGACAATGTATTTAGACTTCAAAATATTTACAGCGATGTGGAAATTTAATATTTGACATGCAAGCCCAGGCATCTAATGATTTAGTAAATGAACCAGTAATGTACTTTAAATCATAAAAATAATTGAATATCTATTATATATCTTGCTCGATGCAAACTCCAGGCACCTGGTAAATGATCTAACCTATAAAGAAAAAGAAACAAAAGTTACAATGTATAATTCTTAACATTTTTAGAAAAGGTTAAAATTAACAAGACAAATACTTGTGTGCAATACTGTTAAACGACTTCGTTGGTAACATTTAAAATCATGTTAATAGTTAAATATTACACATGTATATTTGACTGACTGACTGACTGACTGACTGACTGACTGGCTGGCTGGCTGACTGACTGACTGACTGACTGACTGGCTGGCTGGCTGGCTGGCTGGCTGACTGGTGGGTTGGTTGGCTGGCTGACTGGTGGGTTGGTTGGTTGGCTAACTGGCTGACTGGCTGGCTGGCTGGCTGACTGGTGGGTTGGTTGGCTGGCTGATTCCACGCAATTGGCGACGTGTACACTATGATATGAACTGACTAAATAACAAGATATAACATGGCTTACATCATTCCTTTAACGGAACCGCCAACAAAACAACTAGCCAACCAACCAATTGACGACGTGTCAGCCCAATGGGTAAAATAAACCACCCTCAATTACAGGACGAAAACAGGACGACACAACTCGGCTTCCTGGTGCCTTTTAGCAAAGATTGCGCCATGGCACAGGAAGCTCCTAACCAGCGCTCATTGTAAAGATTGGAATGAATATTAAGAATAGCTAGCTATAAAGTAAGTTTGGTGCCGAATGTAATTGATTGATTGTGATTTGTTCCGAAGTAAGGTTAAATCTATAATACGAGGACGTGTTAGAAAAAAAGAGGGGAGAAAACACCGTTGACGTAACTAACAATAAACAAAGTCGACGCAGCACATTCACAGGACAAAAAATAGGACACATCGACTTAGCTACTCGATATTCCTTGGCTCAGAGATCACCAGGACAAATGAAGCGCCATGTCACACCATCTTAAGCAGGTTAGATATCTTCATTCTATGTATCACTTAACGGCCCTGTAAGGTACACTCTGGATTAAGCTTTTGTCTAAGTACGTACAAAGAAAATCGAAAGTTTTATATGTCAGTTAATAGGATAATGCTGAGAATAACATTTCAGAAAGCCTATATTAAATACCCCAGTCCCTTCTTAAGCAGACGTAGGCTTCTTTGACTATTTTTTGTACTATATTACTTTTTGTTCAAAATATCGACGGTAGGGGCTCCGAACAGAGTTTTCGTGTATTTGGAAAACGGCCCATGTCGTCAAAAACTAGTTGTATAATAGCTACTTATACTTAAATAGGTTCGTGCTTTTTTCGACTTTAAGAAGACCCGAACAGTAATGTTATGACCACCCGGAAGTCTTCGGATGTACTGCGCACATCATCTCTGACGTGATACGATCATCGCCATTTTGGCCTGAACTTTTACAGACTGTGGATAAAACTGCATATGCAGACATATTCCAGCTGTTTTACATTCAGAATATAAAATGCCCATTAACTAAACTTTGTGTGCATCTAAAGACATATGAAATTTTACCTCGTTACTCCATGGCTGCTGTGTTTATTGTGCATCGGGTGAAAATAGGCTTCCGGCGAACAAAATGTCAAATTTTAAAGCATATTCATACACCTATCACGGCCGAGCTAAGTGATGGCAACGAAGTAACGAGAAATTACGCGAGGTTTTGCCGATCCTAAACTTCTTAACTAAACCATGTGTATAAAGCGATATCAAATTCGCTCAGTTATCTCATGTTGGGTTATGTGTTCATTGTGCATACGGCAGTAAATAGGCTTTCGGCGAACAAAATGTAAGATTTTAAGACATATTCCTATACCTATCACGGCCGAGTTGACTGATGACAGCGAAAAAACGAGAAATCACGCAAGGTTTTGCCAATTGATGTTATAACAAGCCATCCTTGTCGTGGTACTGTTTCCGCAACAATTGCGCTGGCGAATGCATCGTCTGAATTTTACTAGCAATTTATTAAAAATTAAGCAGAGAAAAATTGTCACAGGGCCGATTCAATTTGAAGTCTGTAAAAGGCTGAAAAATAATTGT
The DNA here is from genome assembly GCA_032466195.1 of Katharina tunicata. Taxonomy (NCBI): domain Eukaryota; kingdom Metazoa; phylum Mollusca; class Polyplacophora; order Chitonida; family Mopaliidae; genus Katharina; species Katharina tunicata. Next base: position 6,796 of record JAVFBZ010147373.1, on the reverse strand, counting down.
GAAGCAGTAGCATGTAATCAGCTATAAACTTAGTCGCTGCAAACATCACACAGAGATAACTCTGTCTAGGCGAACAACAGGATGGCCAATCAATACCTTAGAGTCAAAGACTCGACGATACGGAGAATGATTTTATTATTTATTTTAGAATTTTTCGACACCGTCTGTCGACCATGAAGGTATGTGAGGGAAGATACCTCTGGCTGCAGAGATCGCGGTTGTTTTTTTGTTGTTGTTTGGGTTTCCTTCTGATTTCCCACCAAATGTTGGCTGTGTGTCGTCGTAGTAAAAGCATAACACCATTGGCTAAGATGTCATAAACGAAGTATGTACAACCAAAAAATAAATTAACATGAAAGAAAACCCGGACAAGGAAAGAAGACACTTTGGTATTTTAACAAAGTATAAAGCTGATCGAGCTAGACTAGTTTGTTGGTCTTCTTGTGTGTTCTTTTTTCTCGTAGATGGACGTTTTTTTTTATAATTCGCGTACACTGTTTTATACATCGATGGAATTTAAATCATTTAATTTCTTCCATAGACATGCTCATCAATCTTCCAGTTCAAAGCGAAAATGCTCTAAGGTTTCTATTGAAGAACTGTGAAATTTCCTCTGGTAGGGGCCTTGGTGACAGCTGCCCAGCTGGATATCCCGTGGACTCCATTCGCTTTGCCCAGGGAACTTTGCCCACCAAGGCACACAGAGCCGCTCTTGCAGAACGATAATATTCCCTGGCATTGGTTGTCCTCAGGCAGAGCAAGAGATTTATGTTCTTATAGACAATACATCTAAAAGCTAAATCATACTCTATTAGGCAAGTAAAGCCATAAAACACATATTTACCTCCAGTAATCGACAAAGGCCAATATAGCTCTATACACATTAATTTTCGGGTGCAAACTAATGAAATGAGCATCTTACGTTTCATTTTTTAAAATTATTTAGTTTTTAATTTTTTCCCAAGTTTTAGAGTTTAAATAGTTGTAATAATATCGTATTATTCAAATCACTTGCACTGAACAGTATTCCTACCGTGGATTTATATTATCTCACCAAAAGTAATAAGTGTTTAATTTTGGTTTGAGTGTACATATCCTAGCTTATGACACCTATTTACCAAATAGTAAGTAAGATGGTCGTAACGCTCAGGTTCGATACGAGATGCAGAGTTCTTTACCGTTATTAGTCTACCTTGTATTCGTAAATAACGCTGCAGAACTGTACTAAATTCAAATGTGTAATTTTAACTTTTTTGCACATACCAGATTTTACACTTCCCATTATGTGGTTTCCTTTTCAAATTTGCTTGTTTTTTGGTAGTAACAAAATGGCGGTCAAATTCGAAAATCTCGCCAAAGAACTTTTGTTTTGCTGCAATGTCAGTTTTTGACACTTCCAACATAAGCTTGTGATAAAAAAAAAGAAGAATAGAAGACGGACAGTAAGCACAGACAAATATGGTAATTGAAAGAAGTTTGACCTCATAGTCCTGTTGGAAGCGAGGGTTACACTGATTCAGCATTACACAGTCCTGTAGTTAGTTCGATACAAACCAATAGAAGCTCACGAAAAAAAAAATAAAAAATTGGGGAAGAAGGCTGATATTGTTAAATGGTCGTTTAATTGATTATTTATTTAATCACCATTATATAATACAAACTTTTTTTCAAGAGTAATCACACTGGCACAAGGATATCGACTAATTAAAGTCGATATAATACAAACAAAATAGACGGATTATTATGTATATAGCATGGTGGAAATTGGGGATGACTATTGCCTATTATTTGACTATTGCGATAGTCACAATACTATTGCGATGCAATGGTAATATTTAGGACACAATTGCGATACTATTGCGATAGTTTTGTGAGAAAGATTTTGTTAATATTAAGCACAGAATATGTATCCAAAAGATAGATTAATGTAATAAACCATCAGTTAGTATGCTGGTAATAACTATTGCATCACCAAAGAACTATCGATAATTGATTATTGAGGCAGCAACTATAGCGATTAATCGACAGTTCGATGTATTGTTTCACCCTTAGTGGAAATAAAGCAAATAAAGGCTTGTTCTATCCCAAAACATATTCAATTGTATTATACAATTACAGCCATAGAATGGATATACAAAGGTACAGTAATTTTGTTAAATAATAGGCAGTGGCTTATATTAAAATTTGCTGGCGGCGGATCGTCGACATATAAGCGAAATAGGGTTGTTCATAACAAAGCTAACCTTTTACTAAATGATAATAATAATCAAGATAATATGTTATAATTACATATGTTTTCATCATAGGCTACATTGAAGAGACCGGGACTGCCATTACAAGGTTAGTCTCCTTGTTCATGTTATTAGAGCAAACGGAATATTAGGGTATGCACGTGAAACGACCTTAATTTTAAAACACCTTTTTCTTCTTCTTACAAGCTGAATGTATTACATGAATACGCGCAACTAAATGAAGCAAAAAAGTAAAAAACAACTGTTCAGCATTTATCAAGGGTACTTTGTGAGATGTTATAGTTACACTCTAAACGAGAATAATCGGATTTCACTATTCTGCAAAACGAACCACATACCAAGCTGTCTGCTAACTTCAGTCTGCCTGTTAAACTGAACAGCTTCTTTCATTTGCTAAAGATAAGTCCAAGATAAATCAGAAGAAGATAGGCCTAAATTTCTTAAGGATAAGCGACTTCTGTTTTTTTTTAATACAGATAAACTTTCCGAGATGATTCTAACGCAGATTTTATGTAATAACGGAATACACATAGAAACGTTATCTGTGTACATCAACACAGCAAATATCTTGTTCAAGCGGCATTTGGAAGCTGGGCACATAACAAAAACATGACGACTAAGATGCTAAGAAAACATTCTAAATGCATTTTTATGCTTAAAACGGTCTGATCATCTAGGCCGAAACGTCGCTTATCAATACACCCAGAAGTTGAAAATCCATCTTAGTCGTCATGTTTCTGTTATTAACACAGCATTTTTTTTCTAGCAATTCAAGATGTGTGTTCTAATCATTTAAATTATTTTAAGTTAAGTTTCTTTTGCAAAAAAACAAAAAAAAAGAACGACATAAACAAGGAAACAAGTTAATCTTGTATGCAGTTTCAAAAGGGTCTTTTTATAGCATCTGATTGAAACATTTTTTACTGCCCTAATTGTATCTAAGGCACCATGTGATATCAACTGTAAACCAGTCCGAAGCAAAAAAAGAGAGGAATATACCATAGAAAAAAAAGGGGTTTCAATTTTCGTGGCGCCAATGGGTCACATAAAATGAATGTCCAAACTTTATGAATTGAAAAAAAAAAGAAAACACAAACAACAAAAATTAGAAGAATTAATCCCATTTATTTCATGGCACGGCAGCAGCAAGATGTTTCAAAGTAAACAGAAAATATAATCAGATTAAAAATTGTTTACTTAATGCTCTACCCGTCACATAATGATCCTTGTTCGTTGCCGTTGAAAATGGTGTTTTATTTCTAGTGATTCAGGGAAATACGTTTTGAGAAAAATCACTGACATTAACTCTTGACGGCGACATTTAACATGCTAATTAAGCCGGGGTACTTGTCGGGTTAATGTATACTAATTGCCGTTGTTTTTTAATTAGAACTCATTAATTGATTTTTTGGAAGTTTTGTGAATATTTTCGCAGTTAAAATGTGCACCCTGCGTTAACGAGTGGTGAACTTTTACTCGTGTTAAGCGCTTCCGATGCAAGGTTTTAATAAAAAACAGACTTGGTCGGAAAACGGCTGTTGATATAATCTGTGCGCAAGACATCGGAAAACGTGTTACAGGGGGTTAAGAAACATAAAACAGCACAAACATAATGCTAACTTTTTTTTTACAATAACACGGGGTCGCTTTACCAAATTCGAAGAATAATAAATATTAGCTCTTAAGCCGTCCAAGTTATTAACCCCAAAACAAGCGTACAGGCGTTCGGCAGAAAGAAAAAAGAACTGGAGATGGCTAATATGGATTTCTTTTCTTCTTCATAATATCGTCTATTTTTCATTATCTCGGCAAAAAAGTAAGGTTCCTGCGGGCTGTTTCCGAAACGGGTGCCTCAACACAAATATTGGTCTAGCAAAACAAACACAAGTGGAAAGGATTGTGTACATTAAATGACAAATACATCTAGCCCCATCTCAATTATGTTGGTAGCTGTCTTCCAAACGGCTAGCCAGATTATTTGATCAGGTTCAATATTTTCTTTTGATTTAGTTCCAATACTGTGTATCCCTTCTCTTATAACCCGGTTAGATTAGTTGCTTTATCCTGCCAACTCACCCGTAAACCGTTATTAAGTGGCCAGTGGCAAAAATCTAATTACACGTCTGACGCTGTCCCAGGCCCTCTTTCGCATTCTGGCGAACGGCTGGTTGTCTGTCTCTTCTAGCCGGAGATGCCTCTTGAAAAGGCGAAACGTCTCTACCGGCCCATGTATTCCCTTTATTATCTGTCACCAGCGACGCTTCGCTTCTTAACCAGTCCTAATCCCCCTGTCCGAGACTAGCTGCAATTTTCCCCGTTGACGATAAAAGCGAAAAAACATGGTCCATTTGCTACGATCTCTTACAAAAGAAGTGAAAAAAAAAAGAAAAAAAAGAAAGTGTGGAGTGTTTCCGAAATGGTCGGAACCCTCTCCAAGCAGATGTTGTCAGGGGCGTTCTGCTCGATGGATTTTGCCAGTGGAGTATTGATATAAATTCTACTGTATTTTTATTGGTTTAATTGTCATCATCAGCACAACAACAAAAATATCCAAATTGTAAGTATTGATACATTTTAGAACAAACAAAAGGGAAAAAAATCGCAAAAGTAGCTTCTCAATATAGAATAGCGTGACAACTCCAAAGAATGACGTACAATTCATGGTGGCTGTATTTCGGTTTAATTAAACTCCAGCAGTAAAGTAACACAGACCATACAAGTTATATGCACATACATAGGTAAATTAAAGTTTCAATCTATTGAATAATAATATGAACTTTGCTAAAATGCGGTTATGCTCTGGTTTAGGTTAAAGTAGAAGGTTGTGCATTTGTGATTATCAAATGAAAGGTACATAGTATATATTGACATATATTATAAAAACATTAAGGATTATTAGGAAGTGGATAAAATGTATTCTTAGCTTATCTTCAGACAGTAGAGTATAGAATGTAATGCAATTGTGCCGGCAGTTAAACCCATACATACCAAAGTACAGTTCCATGTAGGCTAAGTGTCTATTATCATTAAAACAACTCAGATATTCGGTGATTAAGGTACAATGGTACAATTCTAAAGGAAGGCTGGAAGAGAAAATAAATAAAATTTGAAGATATAAAATATTTATTTTATCTTATTTAGAAAAAAGTCAAACTCTTACATATTTATAAAAAAACACTATTGGGCAACCTGTATATAGGCAACGATTTTTATATTTACTCGTGTTTAGGTATGTGATTTTTATGTATTATTTTATAAACGGAAACTTTTCCAGAAAACAGTTCTTGTTTGAGCATTTACAAATTGTAAAAATGCAAACAATAGCTTCAGATCAACAGGGAGCAAATCTACCGCAATTTTCTTTTTCAAATTTTGTGCTAAATCCAAAATATCACCTTTACAAATAATATGGATTCCAAAATATCACCTTTACAAAGATATGGAGTCCAAAATATGTAACCTTTACAAAAATCTGGATTTCCAAAATAACCAGTTTATTGCTGTAAATCAACATAACATAATATTATCATTGTGAGTGATTTTAAATACGGTTATTTCAAATGACAACGCATTACTTTGCGAAGTGCATTTCTCGAAAGATTCTGTTTTCATCGTTCGTTGTCCAGTATTGGCCTAAATTCTCTTACAAGGTATTTCTGTAACACTTAGAAAATCAAATTCGAAGATGAGTATGACGTTTTAAAATTGAGAGAAATAACAGTTCTGTAAAGATACCACAAGGAGTCGATAGTTGACAGAAATATGTTAAATAATATCCTAGATAATCTCGAAAAAGCACAGCAAGTCATATATATTACGAAAATAAACAAATAGCTGAAAGGTCTGATATAATCTATATCTGATAGACCAAATGTCTGCCTCCCTCTTAAGTCATCATTAAAAAAACATTTTTGAACTCTCCTCTCTGTGTTAAATACTAGCATATCTAAAAAAGATGATCAAAAGTAGCTGACTAGCAGAACAAATAAAGAGCTTAAATTTGCTCATATATTCCTTTAGCTTTGTGATCTTTAACAAAGCTCGATTTATGACAGCAAAAAGAAAGAAAAAGGGAAGACAGAAAAGAAAAAAACGGAAACAGATTTGAATGGAAAACTCCAGTATTATTCAAATGAATAGTTTCTCTATTTCCGCCTTCATAGAGCACAGATCTAATATTAGTTTATTCGACTGTGTCGTCATTATTATGTTAATGTTTGAGTTTGCATTAGCTTTTTGAATAACAGAATGAGTGTTCATTCAACTGAACTTATTTAACACAATGTTATAGCCCCAAAGCCGGCAAGCCTTTTCATTCCCCAGAAAATAAGGATCTCGGCTGGAAAAAAAACCTTTTTCATTCAAACAATCTTGAACTAAAAGGCTCACTAGCTTCAATATATTATATATAAAAAAAAATTAAAAAGTAATAAATAAAAAAAGATATATCTATATTAAATAAAATATTAAATAAATAAATAAATAAATAAATAAATAAATAAATAAATAAATAAATTAATAAAAATAAAAAAATAATAAAAAAT
>JAVFBZ010147362.1:0-19967 GCA_032466195.1 Katharina tunicata | reverse complement strand
GTCCGGTCAATTTTATTTTCAACGGTTCGTTGATTAATACCACCTAGTTCAATTTTATCCCCAACAGTCCTTCGATTATATTCTTATAGTTCGTTCCATTCGTCTTCAATGGTTCTTTTAGTTATCATTTTTGTCTCCCTTTGTTTCCTTCCTTCATTTGTTAGTTAAAATTGTATCCCTAATGGTTTGTTCAATCTTTTATAGCCATGGTTAGCCAAGTTATTTCTACAACGGTGTGTTCAAGTATATCTCCAGTTCTTTAAATTATGTCCTAATGGCCCTTTTAACTATATATCTAACGGATTGTTCAATAATATTGCAAGTGTGTTTTTCTATAATATTTCCAATGTTTTATTCAACTACATCCCCAATGGTTCATTAATTTCATCCCCGATGGATTATTCTATTCTATACACAATGGTTCGTTCTGATATATCTCAAACGGTACTTTTAATTAAATCTTTAAATTATTTAAAAATTAAAAAAATTAAATATGTCATGTTATAATGGATGGTCCCATTATATTAACAGATGAAAATTTATATTCTATTCCCAACGGACTGTTTACAAATATCCCCACCGGTGCGTTCAATTATGTCCCCAATTAATGTTTTCCTGTTTTATCCCCAAATGACTTGTTCAATTATATCTCCAGTGATTTGTTCAGTTATATTCCCGACGGTTGGTGCTATTATATCTCTACAGGCTCGTTCAATTATATCCCAATGATTTGTTCAGTTATATTCCCGACGGTTGGTGCTATTATATCTCTACAGGCTCGTTCAATTATATCCCAATGATTCGTTCAATCAAGTCCCCAATGGTTCGCCCATTTATGCCCCCATGGGTCGTTTATTATTTATTTATTATTTTTTTATTCACCAGAAACACAAGATGCACAAAACATGAAAGAATAAAGGCGAAATATTATAACACTGGTCAATAAATTCTGGAGGGAATAAAATCCCAGGGGGCTTGATCTGTCCCATCACTGGAAATGTTTCCTTGAAAAGATATATTTCACAAAAAAAAATATATAAAAAATTCATAAATAGTTATTTATCTTATAAATTTCTCGTATGGTGTACTATAATAATACAAAACTTACCCACACGTCACAAGTCCAAACATAACACATATTTGATATACATGCACACATAAACATATAAACACAAACATACATATGTCTTATACTTAAAAATGTAGAGAAAGACAATTTTGTTTGTCTCCATACATATATATATATACACATATTATATATTTTTTAATAAATGTAGAGAACGGCATTTTGTGTTTGCCTCCGCCGCATACGTTCACTCAGATACATACACAAATGAATACAGATACATACACTTATACATACACATTGGTTAGCACAAACTTGTATTCAAATTATATCCTTAATGGGTCATACACTTATGTCCCCAAAGATTCGTTTATAATGTCCCCATATGTTACGTTTAATTATGTCCTCAAAGATGTCCCCGACATTTCGCTCAATTAAAACCCTAATGGTTCGTTCAGTTATGTCCCCAATTGATCGTCCAATTGGGCCCCTAATAGCTCGTTGATTTATTTTCCCAATACATATATAGTCCATCTAATTATGTCTCTAATGTTTCGTTTAATTATGTCTCCAATGGTTCGTTCACTTTATATACTTAAATGTTGCGAACGTAGCTTGAAAATATAATTGATAGGGATGTTATGCCGTACTTAAGCTGTTTCAGCCCAATGCATGGGTAAAGGAAACCACCCTCAACGACACTGGCAGCAGAGAGGGACGCCATGCACGGGACAATGATAGGACTTAACACAGAACGTTGGAACAAAACGGCTTTCTGATGCCCTAAGCTCAAAGATCACCAGGGTACAAGAAGCTCCCACCAACAACCCGCCTGTGAACGTATATAATTTGAACAACGTGTTACAGAAAATAGGTTTCCTTTCTGACACTATAAGTTGTTAAAACAGGTCTGTAATTGAAAGGAAATATTCCAAAAATAACAGCCCTTTTGCTAAGACAGTATATTTAGAGCTTACATTCGTGCTGTCGAACTAAGCCGCTGCGTTCTGTTTGAATACGCCGCTGTCATATAAGTTAAATACCAAAAACACAAATCAATCGATCACTATATCAATCCAAAAAAAACCTACAAGTGAAAGGGACAATTTACACTGTTGATTTTTTAAAAGAAATCTGGAAATCAACGTTAATTTTTTTTTCTTTTTCTTCTTGATCGATATCCTTCGTCTGTGAACTCCATACTATTTTAGATGTCAATTGTGCCGCTGTCTTAAAACTGCGTCTTAAATGTATTACAAAAGTAAGTTATCCCAGTAATCATTCTAACGCCTACGTTTTAAATTATTTGCATATTATATACGTGCCCTGGAATAAAGTCAAATGGATTTTATTTTCCAAAAATCACGACTTATTGTCATGTGATAATCTAACTGCTATATAACACCGTCTTATTACATAGTAAGTTCACTTCAACGTTCGACCGATTACCAGAACACAAAAATGGTTGTTAAAGTTTTAGCTATTTGCCTTTGTGCCTTTATTCTACAATGTTACGCTGTAGAAAAATTTGAAGAAGATGTCGGAAACAAGGGAGAATATAACCCGAAAAGTCTGTTGACCAAACTTCCAGTGACTCGCTTCAAGTCAACAAGCTGGGCTTTCATGGACGCCATACCACTTTGGCTTGATACAGCCACAATTTTACGATTTCTTGGAGATTATAGATTCGTGGGCTTATTGAAAGATGCCGGAGTCTATACGAACCTTAGTTTAGCTGGTAGGTACCGGAGTCTATACGGGCCTTAGTTTGGCTGGTAGGCGCGGGAAGTCTATACGAGCCTTGGTTTAGCTGGTAGGTACCGGAGTCTATACAGGCCTTAGTTTGGCTGGTAGGCGCCGGAGTCTATACGGGCCTTAGGTTGGCTGGTAGGTACCGGAGTTTATACATGCCTTAGTTTAGCTGGTAGGTACCGGAGTCTATACGGGCCTTAGTTTGGCTGGTAGGTACCGGAGTCTATACAGGCCTTAGTTTGGCTGGTAGGTGCCGGAGTCTAAACGGGCCTTAGATTGGCTGGTAGGTACCGGAGCCTATACGGGCCTTAGTTTAGCTGGTTACCGGAGTCTATACGGCCCTTAGTTTAGCTGGTAGGTACCGGAGTCTATACGGGCCTTAGATTGGCTGGTAGGTATCGGAGTCTAAACGGGCCTTAGATTGGCTGGTAGGTGCCGGAGTCTATACGAGCCTTAGTTTAGCTGGTAGGTACCGAAGTCTATACGAACCTTAGTTTGGCTGGTAGGTACCGAAGTCTATACGGCCCTTAGTTTAGCTGGTAGGTGCCGGAGTCTATACGAGCCTTAGTTTAGCTGGTAGGTACCTGAGTCTATACAGGCCTTAGTTTAGCTGGTAGGTGCCGGAGTCTATACGGGCCTTAGTTTGGCTGGTAGGTACCGGAGTCTATACAGGCCTTAGTTTGGCTGGTAGGTGCCGGAGTCTAAACGGGCCTTAGATTGGCTGGTAGGTACCGGAGTCTATACGGCCCTTAGTTTAGCTGGTAGGTGCCGGAGTCTATACGGGCCTTAGTTTGGCTGGTTGGTACCGGAGTCTATACGAACCAAAGTTTAGCTCGCAGGTACCGGAGTCTATACAGGCCTTAGTTCGGCTGGTAGATACCGGAGTCTATATGGGCCTTGGTTGGTACTGGAGTCTATGCAAACGTTAGTTTGGCTGGTAGGTGCCGGAATCTATACGAACTCTTTGTGCCAAGTCGGTACTTCTGAAAGAAAAAAATATATCAAGACTTAATGAATAAAAGCTTTTGTAACAAATAATGACGGTGTGTCGAAGTAGTTATTATATTTGGCTACCGTGCTTATCGTGTGGTAGGAAAGATTATTGTCATATTTAATCAAAAGCGTTTTCGTTTCTTGTAATACATTCGGAGGATGACGTGAAGTTAATTGGTCCAATAGCTGTCCGAATTTCAATTGATACTAAGTACCATTTTTATGATTAGGTTCGAATCGCCCTGTCGATAAATAAGTCCTGGTGGCTGTGGACTTTGCGGGGTCGGTTTTATAAGGTTTCTTCCCGTTTTCCACTATATACCGGCAACGCGTGATATAAGTGAAATATCCTTGAGTATGACATTAAAGACCAAAATTCAGATACATAAATTGTTATTCTTAAGACACTTTGCACTAGAGTGTTTCATTGACCCACAGAAAACGATAACGCTGATTTAATACATGGACACACGAATGTCAACTTTGTTGGAGGTAGCCTATGTACACTCTTTGATTTATCTTCATTGATAAAAAGACAATTCAGCGTCGTTTTGTTTTCTTAGGTCCTTTCAGTGTTTTTGCTCCCAACAACATGGCATTTATCTTGCTGCCTTTCCCAGACCAGAAGCTGCTCTTCAATAAGACCTATGCTGCTATGGTAGGACAGTACCACGTGGTTGACGGACTTTACCGCTACGTGTCCTTCAGCAATGATCTCCTTATACCTTCAGTACTTGGAGCCAATCTCAGGTTTAACATCTACAGATCTGGGTCAGTAAGTAGTATAAACAATTATTAAGTTTTCCAGAAATAAGTTAAATTCTAACATCAATGTCGAGATTCTAAATACCTCAACCCATATCCCTTTGATGCCAAACCAATATTTCTTTATTGGAAAATGTTTCGTAAAAAATGGCCCGAAATTTTTATTTCTAGTTTACTCAACTATTATAACCATCATCGTCACAAGTCTAGTTGACTTCTGAATTGGTAGCCACATTGAGTGGGTTAGTTACTTGGAATGACTGACAGTATGACCCCCGAAGACCAATGTCTCAGAGGCCGAGCAATGCCGTCGGAGGCCTTGATATTTCGGGACTAGAACCTGACACACAGCGGAAGGCAATGGCTGCAAGATCCATTGTCTAATTTACCAAGAGCGGGTGGTTGGGTGGGAACCTCCTCTGCCCTGGTGCTCTCTGAGCTAAGAGCACAGGATGCCGATTTGTAGTGATGTCATGTTTTGTTAATGTTATGTCCTGTCTTGCATGTTGCCAGCGTCGTTTTCGGTTGTTTCCACCGATTGGGCTGGCACGCCGTCATATAGGTGAAAAAACCTTGAGTACGGCGTAAAACCCCAAATCAAACAAACCAAAAAACTGATTGACCAAGACCAGTGCACCATAAACTTATCTCAACGTCACAGAAACCATTACGACAAAAATCAGTTATCTCTCAAAGATAGTGACAGAAGCACCATCCAAAGATAAATCACGTTATTCGTACTTTAAAAAGTACCGCATCTATCTTTATCTACATGTTTAAATACCGGTAGCCTTTCTTCTTTTTATTCGATTCCGTATGCAAGAAAGCTAGGCAGATACAAACACGGCCATTGTTAACTGGAAAACGTGTCAATAATACATTACTTTTAAATCAGATTCTCTACAGAAATCTCTTCAACAACACGTATTTAACGTTCATGAATACATTTCACCGAACTTCGAGTATTTTGCCATCATGTATCTTAAATTAAGTCGAGCTTTTCTTATGCGTAAGTTAACTGAAAATAAAGTTTGGCATTTAGGAATAATAATTCAAACAATAAAAGTATTTTAAACACAAACCAATCCTTTATTTAAAAAATAAACAAGAGAAAAGCAATGAAAGAATATTGATTATAATGTTAAAGACGACTTATATTATAATATGAAACATTTCTCGGACTCTGATAAGTTCGGTTACATTTTCGAATCACACAACTTCCATTATTGGAAAACGAAGACCAAGTACAAGGCTCTATATCAAGTATTATATTTGCTTCTCCCTCTCGCTAAAAAAATACACTGGTTTTAAGTTTTGCTTTAAATTTTGATTTCTATTAACCATGATAACGTTGCCATCTTATTTTGTGTTACCTATTCAGTTACGAACAGTGAATGGCAAGCCCTTAGTGTACGGTGAGTTTGAAGCCAATAACGGAATCGTTCACCAGATGAACGATGTGCTGACTGACATACCCACTAGGACGATCAGTGAGATCGTGGGTAACAGTACGACATTAACAGTCTTATACCAGGCTCTTAACAACTCCGGATTGCTGCCGCTTCTTAACGGTAAGTCAGATTTACAATCTATCTTGTATTATTACAGTACCGGTACTTATAAGTTGTCTGACCTTTAAATAACATTAGACCTGTAAGTTTTAAAGGAAACGTCTTTCCTAACATGGTAAGGTTTCTCCTGTCAATACCCATTATAGGTTCAGAGCACCGCTGGAAAAATCGATGTATCTCTTCTCATAGACGGGTTTATTAATTCCAGTCTTCCTTTGACATAGACAAAATTGGTTGGTTGGGAGCCTCCTGTGCCCTGGAGCTCTCTGAGCTAAGAGGCATCACAAATTTAAGCCGATTTGTTGTGCTGTCCCGTTTATCATCCTGTTAAATGTATTTTTGCGTCTTCTATGTTTTCGGCGTCGCTATGGGTGGTTTCGTTTATCCAATTGAACAAGCACGCCGTCGTATAAGTTACATAACCCTAGCTTAAGGACGGCGTAAAACCCCAATCAATGCATCCTTTGACTACTCTTGTAAAATGGAGAACAATAAACTAATCTCCAGTGCGATTTTAAAAACCAATCCAGCTAAAGAAAGTTATTTAAACTTAATGGCATTGAGTAAATAATAACAGACAACTTTTGGAATCGCCAGTTGAGCTATATTTTCCACAAGTTGTCAATCTTTTCTCTGTTAAGTCAACAGATTACTAAAAAAAAAAAAACCCTTAGAAGATAAAGTATTTTCCATTTCAAAATAATTATTTTTCTCGTGTAAATCTAAAAAATCCCTGATAATTATAATACTTGAATGGGATTCTGGCAAAGTATTTGTGTATTGTCTGCTTTAACATCTAAAACATGTATTTATTTTCCCAAAACCAGGCCCGGGTCCCTTCACTCTGTTCGCGCCGTCAGACGCTGCCTTCGCTACCCTGGCACCAGGTGTTCTGAACGGTCTACTGAACAACGTTACTGTTCTAATAGGTAAGTTTGGCTTTATATGGAGAGACAGTTTGGTGCAAACTTCTTAGAACCTTTAAATCAAATATCATGGTGGTAGGAACTAAATAAATGAAATATTTTCAAGATTGACCCTTTGAAAACATCTGTAGGCCAAAGTGTAAGAAGATTTTAAGTGACTTACATCAGGAGATTTCATTACATTACTGCAATAACCTTCAATAAGTTGTAAAACATCAAACAAACGCGGTAACGTTGGTGTTTAAAGCTTGGACGTCTGATGGTCGCTGCTAAACCGGAACTGGTTCAGTTTCTGACATGCGTCATTGGCAAGACACATTCTCCAATTTTAGAGCGGACAAAGGCATATTTAAATGTTTAGCTGAGATTGAGTATTTATACTGAAAAGATCGTTATTTCAGGCTGCTGAAGAAGCTTTGTTGAATACCTATGCTGTTCACTTAGTCTCATTTGATAAAAGCTTTGGGATGATTTAACATCCCTACTGTCAAATTACTTTGAATCAAACTTTTTCAACTGATCGTTAAATTGGTGTCGATATTCTTTTAAAGTTGAATGTTTAACTACTTTTACGTCGATTAAGATTTGAAGAGATTGTTTGATTTTTGGATGGGGGGTTTCTCAAGGATATTTCACTTATATGACGGCGAGCCAGCCCAATCGGTGAAGGAAACCACTGTAAACAACGCTGGAAACATGCAAGACAGGACAAAAAATTTACACAACAAAACAGGACACCACAACAAATCGGCATCCTGTGCCCTTTAGCTCAGGTAGCACCAGGGCACAGAAGGCTCCCACGCAACCATGCACTTAGAGCCATCGAGTTCTCGGGTTCTCGACCCCGAGAACGCGAGATTTAATTTGGATCTCGAGTTCTCGGGGCCGAGGACCCAATGAGCTTCCATACGTTAGAGACTGTATAATGTATGCTCCGACATTGCTCAGGCGATAAATGGACGATTGATTGGTCCTGGGCGCTTTGCATCACAGACGACGAGCAGGAGGAAACTCAGAACTATTTAAAAAATAAAAGTTGTGATTAATCCCGTGTTGATTTCAGAGCTTGTCCAGTATCACGTGGTTCCAAGTACTTTCTTCAATATCGGTCTGGAAGTAGGCAAACTAACCACTCTTAACGGACGGGACTTGACCATTGAAGACGCCTTAATAACAGGTAGGCCTATGTTTATTTGTCTGTTAAGATTGATCTTATTTCCGTGTTTGAGCTTATTTTTTCCGTGTTGCTTTTCACACTGTTCTTCTACCAAATTTGACTTACAGTAGCCATAATGGACTAGCATTAATTTCATGGCGTATGCCCAATTCGAAAACTGTCCGCCAAAACGATGCAGTTGGTTGCACTGATTACATTCATTTTAAAACAACACGTCAATGGTGAATTTGCCATCTAGTTTATACTTTAAATCAGTTGTTAGCTGTTAGCCAAGGCGATGTCCTTTTGAGCAGTCGATCCGGGTTACACTCACTGCAGTGGTTTTTGGTTGTATAACTAAATCTTTTATTTAGCACATACATCTATCTACACAACCATACTTGGTTACCTGTGCATGTGATGGTGTTGAACAACTCATGTACCAACAATAGCTTGAAAAGTTCGGCATTCAAGCTCAGATATCATTTCCAGGTTTCTTAACGTAATCTTTGCTTGTAAATGTCTAGAAGCTTGACCGCCAAAGTGTATATGTTTATTAGTCATTTTTGGCCGTAGGCCTCCCTATAGAAGTATTGTCTGTACGGTGTGTGTGACAGTAGGTCTCTCTAAAGCAGTATTGTCTGTTTGATGTTAGACATCAGTTTAAATGACAGTGCAGTGTGTGTGACAGTAGACCTCCCTATAGCAGTATCGTCTGTGTGATGTTGGACAACAGTTTAATTGACAGTAGACCTCCCTATAGCAGTATTGTCTGTTTGATGTTAGACATCAGTTTAATTGACAGTATACTGTTTGTCAGTAGACCTCCCTATAGCAGTATCGTCTGTGTGATGTTAGACAGCAGTTTAATTGACAGTAGACCCCCCTATAGCAGTGTTGTCTGTTTGATGTTAGACATCAGTTTAATTGACAGTAACAATGTGTGACAGTAGACCTCCCTATAGCAGTATCGTCTGTGTGATGTTTACTTGACAGTAGTGTGTCAGTAAACCTCCCCTATAACACTATCGCCTGTGTGATGTTGGACAACAGTTTAATCGACAGTACAGTGTGTCAGTAAACCTCCCCTATAGCAGTATCGTCTGTGTGGTGTTGGGCAGCAGTTTAATTGACAGTACAGTGTGTGTTAGTAGACCTCCCTATAGCAGTATCGTCTGTGGGATGTTGGAGAACAGTTTAACTGACAGTACAGTGTGTGACAGTAGACCTCCCTGTAGCAGTTTTGTCTGTTTGATGTTGGACAACAGTTTAATTGACAGTGCGTCAGTAAACCTCTCTATAGCGGTATTGCCTGTGTGATGTTGGACATCAGTTTAATAGACAGTACAGTGCGTCAGTAAACCTCCCTGTAGCAGTATTGTCTGCTTGATGTTGGACATCAGTTTAATTGACAGTAGAGTGTGTAAGTAAACCTCCCTATAGCAGTATTGTCTGTGTGATGTTAGACATCAAAATAATTGACAGTATCGTATGTTTGATGTTAGACATCAGTTTAATCGACAGCGGCTAATTCGACATTCCATGAACTATACAGCGTTCCTATAATAATTCAAATTTTATTTCTTTCACTATAGGAATAACGATCAACGGAGCCAACATCACTGACACCGATGTGATCGCCACTAACGGGGTTATACAGGAGATCGATGGGATTCTCAACCCACTACAGTAGAACATATACCCAGTTATTTTACGATAAGCTGTGTCGGCAAGAAACACTGCAACCGGTCACTTAATAAAGTGAAATTCTCAAGTACAGATACAGCCTTAAATTTAAATACTGTTTTAGAACTGCTTTTCAAAGACGTATACGAGACAGTCCATATCCACTGTTCTACAGCTTGTCTTGACTTTCACTGGAGTTTAGCGCAATGAAATGGAAAACTATTTCAATTCTTGTTAATGGCAGTTCCATGCTCAACACAAACATAAATTTATAGTTTTGAAAAGCAACAAAAGAACGGTATATGTGACGATTACTTGATGCACAGCGTTATTTGGATGTGAACGAAATTAGTTGAGCTACAAAACTTTACTAAAAATTACAAAACTACAAAAAATCCGGTACAGATTATATGGTATGACGCAGGGCACAGATCATTGGGTCCTGTTTCCTACCTTCTTTCCATCGTAGTGATACACCTGCTTAAATATCCCAAAGGACAGCACAAATCTCCAGTCAAACAAACACGACATTTATAAAATATTGCAGGGCCTAATTATCCTCATTTCGTCCATAAGAATAAAGAAGTGTTTATGAGTGCATAATCAATCAAACATCCGGGGAAAGAAAAAAAAAGAAAAACACACAATAAATCTGTTCATTTAGATAAACTATAAAATAAGTATAACGTCAATATATATATTTGATAGTTTATCCAGATGACCAGATTTATTTTGTGTTTGTAAAGACATGTTTGTGATTAAGTTATTATGTGCAATATAAATCCACAGAGACCCTGGCTCTGCCAAATAGCTTAGATTAACCTATATTCGGTTTCTTGGCCCTGTTCATTTACGTTGAACTATTGACTAAGCAGGTCTCTCAAAGTATATTCCAAAACAGTCATTGTGTACGTGTTAAGGCATTAAATAATTACTTGTTGAGTTCGTACGGTGACTTCTGTTGGACGAAACTAAACCTCCAGCGTGTACAGAAGAACAAACTGTCATGAAAAATAAAAGGTAATAGTTCAAGACCAGTCAAACTTCTGATATCAAGTTCTTTGTGCAACGGATATCTTTATACGCTGCCTTCTATCTCGTTGTGACGATGCAGCAAAAGTTTTGACGTAACCAGAGACTTGAGATTGACGTCAATCTAAAAGCCGCGGTCACACGGCCAAAAATTGGTGGGTCCGAGTCGGTTCTGATTTGGATCAGAGGTTTGCGTTTTTACACGGCAAACAAAAGTGGACTAACCCTAATCCGGATTAGAATAGTCCGCCTTTTTTGACCCCCAAATTTGATGGGTAAACAATAATCCGCATCAGTTTAGTTCACCTACAGGTGGCGTTCTTGGAGTGCCATGACGTTCTCACTTATGGCTAGGGCTAACTGACAGTGTGCAAAGATTCCTGCGACATTAGCTGGCGGACAGTGGCGGTGCTGTCAAAGGTACCATGTAACCACAAACCGCCAAAAAATTTGTAAACTGGGCATATACCTTGAGAAAAAACACCCCTTGCTCTCATATCACCAGAAACTGGCCTAATATACCCGAGTTTGTGTCAGATCAAATCAATTTTCAAAAATTTGTTATAAATCTGGGTGGTTGGGTGGGAGGCTCCTGTGCCCTGGTGCTCCCTGAGCTACATGTAAGGGTCACAGGAGGCTGATTTGTTGTGGTGTCCGGTTTTGTTATGTTATGTTGTGTCCTGTCCTGCATGGTGTCAGCGTCGTTTACGGTGGTTTCTTTCATATAAGTGAAATAACATTGAGTACGGCGTAAAACCCCAATCAAACTGTTATAAATACATTTTCTGAACTTTGCTTAAGTAGAAAGTAATAACACTGTTGAGACAGTGATCGGTGTCACTTGGAGAGGGATAACAACAAGACAAATAAATGATAGCGGTAGTCGTACAAACAACATGTTTTAAAAGAAAGAGTTCAGTTTACGATGCAAGACGGCAAAATCAAGGCTGGTTCACGCTGCCCTATATCTGGAGGAGTCACTGGACAACATAAACTACAGGACAACCACCCAATAACGTCAATTAAGGTGTATGCGACAAACAGTCATGAAGGCAACTTTTCAAGTTCTTTCATTGACTAGATAGGTATTCCCTCTTAGATGAGTTAATTAGCCAGGGAATATCACAGAGAGTTCAACATTGTACAAGTTCCCCCACTAGACACAGAGTTGTGTACCAGTATTAGTTCCTATGTTATCAACATATAACGACACAGAACAGTACAGAATAAAAACATGTTATTTAACTTTGTGCACCGATTTAATCTTGTGCAATTAAGTGATTTTGAATCCTGTTTGTCAGAATTAAACTCTCTGAGATATTTTATGTATTAAAAATACTCACTTCAGGAAATGGTAACATTTAAAAAATCAGTTTATTTGTCAACAAGAGTAGCAGGATGGCGGCAAGATTTGAAAATCTCCCTCAATAACTCGAAATTTTTTTTAAATAATTCAAGCACAGTTATTTTTTGACACTTTGAGTTACTTCAAATATTACATTTTGATAAAAGTTACAGAAAGAATTGAAGAAAATAGACAATAAGGATTGAAAAAGAAAAATCTTGAAGTTATGTGCTCGTATTGCCCTGCCGAAAGGGAATTACATTAAAAGATTACTTTAAAAGATTACATTAAAAGATTACACGAAAAGATTACACAAATGTAGCTTTGCACAGTTCTGCAGCTAGTTTCTCACCAGGGGCCGGTTTCACAAAATGTTACGACAAAAAATATGGTACGATATGATTGCGTCATGTTAAACTATTGGCATTAAAATATTGTACAACATTTTGTGAAAGTGCCCCAGATTTGGGACTACTGAATTATTAAAAGTAGAGTGAGTTTTTGACCTTTGAGTTACTTCAAATATAACATTTTGATAAAAGCTACACAAAGTATTGAAGAAAATGGACAAAGCATTGACAAAGAAAAATCGTGAAGTTTTGTGCCCGCATCACCTTGTACGATGTGGCCATTACACGAATGTACATGTAGCATTGCACAGTTCTGTAGCTAGTTTCTCAACAGGGGCCGCTTATACAAAATGTTGTACTATATTTTAAAATATCGTATGATATGATTACATCATGTGAAACTATTGGCATTAAAATAGTGTACGACATTGTATTGGCATACAACGTTTTGTGAATGTGGCCCCAGATCTGAGACTAAAGGGTGTGAGAATATCAAGATCACTTCTATTAGCTCGGGGTAGTTTTCACAAAAACTACGCATTTTTTGTATTTTTATGTGGTAAATGACATCATCCAAGATTAAAGTTCAATAATGTGACGTCATTTATGACAAAAAATTGCGGACAAAGTTTTGTGAAACTAACCCCAGATTTACAAGGTTTTATAAGGTTTGTCCAGCACCTGTAACTAGAAATCCCTTTCGCGAGTTCTCTGAGAAGTGCTGTTCCGATACTAGGAGGTTCATTTGGCCGTTTCTCAGTTTCGTCTTCACGTGTAAGAAAGTAGGTTAATCTCATAACAACCGTCAATCTGCAACAAAACAAACAGAGAATTCACAGAAAATTTGAGGATGCCTTTAAGTTAGATCTTCAAGAAATATATTCAAGGTCAATGAACTAATGAGACATGATTTTCAAAAATTTCAAGGCAACATCGCAAAACCGCTTATTGGCTAAGCCCCTTATATACCCTGAGTAGGGAGTCCGGGTGGTTGGGTGGTTTCCTAGTGAAGGGGCACAGGATGCTGATTTGTTGTGGTATCCTGTTTGTTAATGTTGTGTAAATTTTTTTCCTGTCTAGCATGTTGCCAGTGTCATTTACGGTGGTTTCTTCCACCGATTGGGCCGGCACGCCATCATATAAGAGAAATATCCTTAAGTATGGCGTAAAACCCCAATCAAACAAACAGCATTGTTCCAATATTGATAAGGGTTTAGCAGATCAAGGAGTTTCCAGACAAGACTTCTAATTGCTAAAAAAACAATGCATCTGCCTTCACGGTTTTAACACCATAATAAATCTGCTACAGTTTTAGCCACTTTGTCAATTCAACCACAAAAATCTGTCAAGATCCACACAGGCTTTCAGCCGACTTCCCCTGGGCTTTGCACATTACAGATGGTTCAAAGGTCACAAGTCTCACAGAAAGAAAGGAACTTAACTATTATCTAAAATTGGTGAATACTCATATTTGTTTTACTGTGGTTTTATGTTGTACATAAGCATATTTCACCAAAACAGCAGCCTGCTAGTCTAATGGGTGAAGGCAGCCAACCTTTACCTCCGTCACAAAAAAAACAGGAGGCCATCCAATACAAGCGTGTCCCGTATCACTTAAAACATGATACCACTTGATGGTCCAAAGCTTTGAAAACAAACACAGCACCCGAAGCAACCACTCCAGCAAACTGTTACAATTTATAATTTTAGTTTTCCTGCTTATGAAGGAAAACTGGGAGCCAGATTTGTTTCTACTTACATCATATCTACCGAGCGCAGCTTTAGTCTGCTGCGAACTGACTTGTTCAGACAAACTCCACAACTCCTGTGCCATGCCAGAAAGCTTTCTCATGTCTGGAACACCCTAAAACCGCAAGAATAATAATGTTCACCTACTAAAGTTGTACTTAATTTTAAATATTTGAGTGAGAATTTATATTATTAAATGAGAGAAAATAAAGCGTTATGGTTAGTCTCTAAAAAATAACATCTCTTAGAGGCGGGCATTTTAAAAATTGGTTCACAAGACTTAATTATGAATAATCACTTCTCCTTTTCAACAAGTCTGGACATTTTGGATCGGCCACCAGCACTGTTTATCTCTAAACTCTTGGCAACAATGGTATTAAAAAAAAACACAAAAAAAAACAACAAAATTAACAAAGAAAACACATAACTTATTTTTGAACTGCAATGTTTTCCATTTCTTTAAAATTAAACTACCTCAAGTGGCTTCCTGTCTTTCTTCTGTTCAGTGTTTTCGGTCAGCCAGGCTGGAAGGGGTGCCATTTTACTCTCCTGTTAAACATCAAGTCAAGAAAACTTCATAACAATTCTTCCTTTTTGCCTTTTTTGTTTTAATGTCAGGATAGAAAGCCAGAGCTATTATGAGGAAACATGTGTTTTTTTTATTTACTTATTTGATTGGTGTTTAATGTGGTACTGAAGAGTATTTCACCTAAATGATTACTTTGCGTTGCTGGTGTAAGGTGGAAAAAAACCCAGGAAGAAACCTTGTCAAACCACCCGTGAAAACTTCACTTATATAGCTAAGATCCACCTTAATTAGAGTACAGTGAAGGGGACTCTAGTCCAATGTTCGACCACGGAGCGGCCCTGGAAACATTTGCGAGCCTTAAAGACAATTTTATCGTTTGATTGGTGCATAACCTTGCATTCATGGGCTCTGTTTTGAACCAAGACGGACGAGACAAAGAATAATTTTCAGTGTTTATCAGAGTTCTTTCGAAGCAGTCTGAAATATTATTAACATTAAAACCGGTTGAGGACAAGACCATCAAGTTTCACTCAGATTTCACTATTTTCCTGGTATCATTTTAATAATTTTTCTGAATTTTTTCGTTGAGTTTCTGAACCTCAGACTTCACTATACGGATATTCAAAATAGCTCGTTCTCCGCTATGCTGACTATGAGACCAATAAAATACGGGTTTGTGTCAGTAAAATTACACAAGGAAAAAAGTGAAATTTGGTTGAAAATCACTGGTCGTCCTTTAAAAGCCATCCTCGACGCTATTTCACTCAAATAAAGGAAGTTTATTCCTGTTACACATTATAAGATTCACCATCACTGCAATATTATGTAAAGTTACTGAACATTTTTTGTCAAGGGTGACAATACAGAACTTTACACTATGTACAGCAGATTTTTTTAAATAGGACGACAAAACAAAGCAGCTTCCTGATACCCTTTAACTCAGAGAGCATCAGCACTGGTTACAGGTGTTTGGTCGGCCAAGGGTCATAATGTAGAATAGCTCAAAATAAAACCCTTGGTTACCGAAGATGGACCTAAGTGTGAATGATAATAAAGTTTAAAAAATCAACAACAAAAACCGTACATCTCCAGAATTTTTGTAGAACTTGAGGTCCTCTATATTGAAGTCTTTCCAGACAGGGGAGGGTTGTTGTAAAATGAGACGAATTGCAGACACTTCAACAAGGTCAAAGGGTAGCTGAAACAAAGGGCAGATAACTTTATTCACATCAGGGGCAGAATGTCCGGAGAGTCGGGCATAAATCTTTGCAAGAGTAGGTGAGATAGTTCCCATAGTTTCTTCAAAAATAGAATCAATTCACATAATCTTTATTTATTTACTTGCTAGGTGTTTAACGTTTACTCAGTCTATTTCCGCTATTTGTCATCAATGATCAGTGCATAGAGTGTATTTGGAAGAAAACTGTTAACAGGTCCAACTAATTACCCAAATGTAACACAAATGTACCCAAATGATAGGCACAGAGCATCAATCAACCATTCCCATTAGATGCATTCACATGTGATTTGAAGTATCAACTTTAGGGCATTCCCCTAATTAGAAGCCTTTTGATTGGTCGAGAAGACAAATACCGCCCAATAAGAGCAGAGCAAAAAAGGGGAATCCCCTGAAATCATTTATAGAAATCGCACCGTGTGCATGCACCTTTTAACACCAGGCACTGGAAAATTGCTCTAACATACCTGTGGGGTAAATCAAACCTGTGGGGTAATTTGCAGGTAAATCAAACCCATTGGGTAAATGGAAAGGGCGATCAACTAGGAAATGTTTTACCTACTGAGCCACAACACGGAACATTCACATGCGGCTGTTCCTGTTTAACTTTGATAATCTGGATTTAGTTGTTTATGACATGTCTGTTAGAATTAATCTAGATTAGACCCAGCAGTTTAACTCGATCGGCACACATATGCTGTTTACTGCTTACTTAGTGATTTATCAGCAAATCAATCAGTCAATCGATCACTTACCTCTTTCCGTGTGATGATCACATAGTCCTGAGCCCCTGTCTCACAATGCGGATCTGGCATCAACTTTAACTCTCTCACACATGGCTGCCATTTCAAGTTGCCAACTAAATAAACAAAAATTAAGGCAGCAAAGTTAAACAAGGAAAACAATAATTGTTGTGAAAATGGACAAAGTAAAAAAATACATACATGACCATACATAACATGTTTTACTTAGAAGCGTATACAAGTTGAGCACAGAAACATCTACTAATTGGATACGGACTTCTGACAGAGGATCACTGCCATGTTTCAGTCAAGATTTCAAGAACGTTTTCCAGAAATGCTAGTAAATAACTTTGGCACAAGGCTAATATAAACATGTTGTTTAATTGAGGCCATAAGTGTATTAAGTTGACAAAAAAACTTTTTTTATCTAAGTTTGTTTGATTGGATTTTACCCTGTACTTATTTCACTCGCATGACGACATGCCAGTTCAATGTGAATGAAATAAACAACACCCTCAAAGACAATGGCAACACGCCGCAACAGACAAATAGACGCCATGAATAAAGGGCAAGAATCTAAACAGGACCCAACAATAAATCAGCTTCCTGATGCTCCTTAGCTCAGAGAGCAACAAGGCACACGAAACTCGCGCCAACCACAAATTTTCTATAATATAAGAAAGAGATTTAAACCTTTTTCTTCTTTATAAATTTGAAAGCAAGTACCTTAGTGTGTGCGGATGAGTTCATGTTCTCTTAAGATTTGTGTGTGTATGTCTGAATGTACTATAGACCAATTACTTTCCTCTACTGTTAAATGTCAGTTAAAATTCTAAATGTTATGTTTGTTGAGGAAAAGCCCTGAATATTATCCTTTTGAAATAAATAAGGAATTAAAATAAATTAGCAAACATATGGACTTTATTTTGCCAGAATGGTTTAACAGTCTACACTACCTTCATTATCTCTCCATTGACTGTTTATTTAAAGGTACTATATCGCAGAATTTCAGACAAAAATCGACTAAAACGAATTAAACAGGGTTTTCTATATTTTTTCTAGTATGGCCCAGAAAATATCAACCCCCATGAATGTGCGATATATCGTATTGAAATAATAATAAAGGATGTAAAATCTATAAGCGGATCGCATTATAGATTTTTCTTTGAGCCATTATGGAAAAATATAGAAAACCTGGTTTAATTCGTTTCAGGTGATTTTTCGCCGAAATTCTGCGGTATAGTACCTTTAAGGGTTTGCACCATGTTTAAGGTTATGTTTTTTTATAAGTTTGTTTGTTTCACTAGGCTTTAATGCCGTACTTAAGGGTATTTAACTCATAAAATGGTGTGCAAGCCCAATGGCTGACGAACACCACCTTAAACGATACTGGCAACACAGAAAACACAATACATTTACTGAAACGAAAACAGGACACCACAACAAATCGGCTTCCTGATGCCCGAGCTAATGGCACAGGAGGCTCCAAAACAAAACCAAGGTATTTTTCATAAGACTGACTAGGGTTTTACGCCACACTTACTGTAATTTCACTCATATGATGGTGTGCCAGTCCAATGGGTGAAAGATACCACCCTACACAACGCTGGCAACACAGAAGTTGCACAGTACATTAACAGGACGCCACAGTACATTAACAGGACGCCACAGTACAGGAACAAGACGCCACAGTACATTAACAGGACGCCACAGTACATTAACAGTACACCACAGTACATTAACAGGACGTCACAGTACATTAACATGATGCCACAGTACATTAACAGGACGCCACAATACATTAACAGGACGCCACTGTACATTAACAGGACGCCACAATACATTAACAGGACACCACAGTACATTAACAGGGCGTCACAGTTCAGAAACATGACGCCACAGTACATTAACAGGACACCACAGTACATTAACAGGATGCCACAGTACATTAACAGGATGCCACAGTACATTAACAGGACGCCACAGTACATTAACAGGATGCCACAGTACATTTACAGGATGCCACAGTATATTAACTTCCTGATAACTCTTTATAGCACCAGGGCACACAAAGATCTCGCACCAGCATCATGGAATTTATTTTTTTTAAATGCGTTATCTGAATAGATAGTTTTTACTTAAAGCACCCTAATATAATGACAATTACTTGAGAGTTAATTTTGGTACCTTTTTCATATTGCACATTTTGGTAAAGTTGTTGGAACCATGTGGGTGGTAGAAATCAGAACTGTTCAGACAAACATTTTAATTTGTAAAAACCTATTGCAATTTAAAAAAACCTATTGTAATTTGTTAAAATTTATTGTATTTTTTCTTCTTATCCTGACATTGGAACAAAGCACAGAAGAATTGTTAAGTATTCAATATTCAAACCAATACAAAACATTGCAATAAGACACGAGGTACAAACAATATAAGGGTAGAGTTAGATTTAGCTTTTAAACTAATAAGGGGCAAATAGACAGAAATATAGACGAACAGAAAATGAAAACAAAAGCACAGAAATGGAAAACCCTAAATCACCTAAAATTTCGTCCATAAAATTACAACTTTGGAAGTTATGTAAATGATGCTGTTGGGGAGATTCAGGGATTTTACAGAAAACATAAATTTGTTTGTTTACATGCAATAATACTTCCACAATTTAAAAAAAAGACACTGATACGTGGTTGAAATTATAGGTGATTTAGGGTATACACCACACCATTTTCCATCAAAACAAGGCCCCTAAATACCTTAAAATATAAATAACACATAAAATCAGAAACAGCAAACTAATAAATCAAAAGACTGAAAGCAAACAAAACAACCACACACACAAACAATCACTTACCATTTTCCAGAACATCAGAGTTATCTTGAATAAAGTTACAGATGACTTTAAATAAGTTATTATATTGACCATTCTACATGTATTTTAAAGTAACATAAGCAGTCAAAAATTCTGAATTTTGCACTATCACAGAATATCATGAAAATTTGATATTTTTCTCAAGAAGTACAAGTTAGAGGCTTTCCAATAATTCCAACATCAAATTTGTAGGTC
>JAVFBZ010147351.1:0-11764 GCA_032466195.1 Katharina tunicata | reverse complement strand
GGTCAAGAATCTACATAACAAAGATCATGAATGTTTGGACAAGACTTCCTCCTCGTTGTAAGGCAATCAGAAAGACGTTCCGGACATATATCATGAGAGATTTGTCTGGGTGTATGGTCAAGAATCTACATAACAAAGACCATGACTGTTTGGACAAGAATTCCTCCCGGTTGTAAGGCAATCAGAAAGACATTCCGGACATATATCATGAGAGATTTGTCAGGGTGTTTGGTCAAGAATCTACATAACAAAGACCATGAATGTTTGGACAAGAATTCCTCAAGGTTGTAAGGCAATCAGAAAGGCATTCTGGACATATATCATGAGAGATTTGTCTGGGTGTTTGGTCAAGAATCTACATAACAAAGACCATGAATGTTTGAACAAGAATTCCTCCTGGCTGTAAGGCAATCAGAAAGACATTCCGGACATATATCATGGGAGATTTGTCTGGGTGTTTGGCCAAGAATCTACATAAGAAAGACAAAGAATTTGGATTGACATCTGATTGTTTAATTTTTTTTTTTTTGGGGGGGGGGGGGGGTCTTCTTTACACTGTACCTTAGAGTCGACAAACTTTTAACCATATAGTGAGTGGTACATGGAGTAGGGTTCATCAGTCTAATGGGCAGCCAACTGATCCAAGGACCCAGTCCTGAGAAGTTCAGAATAGGTCTGATACTAAATTAAAGATTTTGGACAGCTAACCTCTAACTACTGTTCTTTAAATATACATGTATGCAACAAATACTCTGTTAGATGGGCTCAACTGACAAAAGTTTAAATGTCAGAATCAAAAAGTATGAGATATACATTCATCTAAAATATGTAACTTAAACCAGAAATTGTTTTCTTGCATGGTGCCAATGATTTTTCTGAGAGAAATCTGTTGTGAAGTCAATAACTCTTTAAAAAAGCTTGAGCCTGTGGTTTAAAGCGAAACATAATCTATAACCAATCAGAACTTTATGCAATATTAAGCAAGACAAGGATTAATCTGTTCCTTTGGGTTTTATATAAGCCATCCCACGACTTGAAAATTTAAAATCTTAACTACTGGTATTTTTAATGCAGCATCTGGTCTGTTTTCATAAAGCTGCTTTAGTATTTCTTAACTTTGAAATCACACATATACACACCCAAAACAAGTTTTTTTTCGACAAATTCTGATTGCCTATGATTTTTACAAGTTTTGAAGTTGTTCATAAATTAAAACAGATACCTTTAAAACAGTATGTTAAAATATAAAATATCCAATGTGTACGAGGTTTGTTCAGGCCAGCTTGATTGGTTAATTAATATTAAGTGCTTGAAATTAGGTTATTAAAACAGGTTATTTTACTCATACGCCAGTCCAATGGGTAAAAGAAATCACGAAAAGTAATGCGGCAACCCAGAATACACCAGAAATCATTTACAGGATAAAAACAAGCAAAAGCTTTCACTTCACCTGAAGATATTTAAATATTTTGCTAATTATAACTATTTAGTTACCATACTTTACTTACTCTGTTAGTTTAATTTGAGAGTAAATATCAAATTATAAATAACAGAACTATTATCCACTGAATGCTAAAACACCATCAACGCCAACCATTCAGCTTTCTTTAAAGCTCAACAGATCCAGAAATTTTGATATAATCAGAATTTAAATTGTGAAAAGAGGACAGACAGGGTTGAAAGATGCACCGAAAGTCCAGACAACAAACATTGGAAATTACAAGCTCCTCTTGATTCGGTATGCAACACTCTACAGTACATGTACCTACCCTAAATGCTCGACAAATTCGACCCCCTTTGCAACTCATAAAACTACATTTTATGCAAAGGGTAAAAAGTGTAGACACATAATTTTGAAATTTAAAATGAAGTTCAGACTTTAAATTACCAGAAAATGGAAGTTTTAGTTCCAAATTCACACTTAAACATTCAATAAATTATTTAAAATTTGTGCCCTTAGAGGTCGAATTTGTTGAGCATTTAGGGTAGCTAGCACAGTGATAAATTTGAAGTGTTCTTCATAAAACAGCTGCTAAAACATATATGAAGGAAGCAATTTACATAATGGACAGATGTTCCAATACTCTTCCACTGCTTTCTAATACACCACAGGCAAATTCAAAAACGTTCGGAAACTTCTTTGAGAATTGTCTTAAATAAAGTTTCCGCAAGAAAGGCAGTACCACCAGTGATGTCAAGAATTTAAAAAGTCAAAGAACAAAAGGTCAATGAATAACTAATTCTAGACTGTAAATAAAAAGATAAAAGGCCAGTCAATTAAAAAAAGTCTCATCCCATTCTAGTGTCAAAGGAGAAATCAACAGTGAATAAATATGGTGAGTTTTGAATCATAGATGAGCCGTTGGAGTGGACTTCTTAGGGTATGAAGCTCTAAGGTTATTTATGATGGTTGCCAGAAGGCTGGTTTCAGCAGGAAATGAACACCGGACATTTACATAATGGACAGGTGCTCCTAGGCTTTTTAGCGGCTGACTATTCAAGTAGAAGGCAAATTTCAAACAGAGATATCAGGCCGACTACATGTTAGGTGCTAAGTTAGATAGAACTATCCTTAAACCAGCAATCATACAATAAAAGAATTATCTTTTAATTTTTTTCTAACTGAGAGAGAGGACAGAATTGACTTTATTTGAACAGTCAGTTTAAGGTAAGTATTACAGCCATGCATTCTATAATAAGGAAAATAATGAGTGTTTCTTATTATCTCATGGCCACATCAACTGTTTCTATTATTGCTTCCTTCGACACTTGGATAAAAAATGTAATTTAGGTTGTATTAATTTTTAAACAAACATTTTTTTTATATAAAGACAGACATTAGATCTTTTTTCATTTTTGACAAAGGTTTCAAAGTTTGGAATGAACCGGCATCCATGTGTACCTTTTTTGTTGGAGTCGTAACTTTGCTTTACATATGAAAATAATAATACGAATTCCATCCAACCTATCAGACAAATGCTGTTATTCTCAATGCCTTTGTCTTAATTTCTTATGCAAATACTTAATAAGTATTTTTTAGAAACTTATGAAGAAGGAAAGAGATAAAGTCAGACAATTATAAAATAAAGGAATAGAGCATCCTTTGTGCTTCAAATTGGGTGTAAATACTGACTAAAAATCTCCAAACAAGAAACGATGTTGCAATTGAGGTAAATGATTTTATATTTAAACTCTTCCACACAAAAACTCAACTTTTTCAGTAACGTCTTCAACAAACAGTTTGACACAAGAAACATCACCCCAAAAAACTTACCCTGTATAGTAAGTAGGTCTAGACATAAAAAGAACTAGCACTCAAAAAACCTTAACCAGATACTGACACTGACATCGTAGTCATTCCATCTCTCTCTCTCTCTATACAATACCATTCCTTTACATGTACTTCATTGCGGCATTGTTTAAATTTGTTGTTGTCAGACCTTAATTATATGGTGTAATAAAGTTGTTTAGCTCGGACAGCAGCATCAAAATAGAAATCCTCAAAATTAATTCTAAATTTAGGTGTTTGTGTCCAAGGGAATTCAAAGCCTGTCTTCTTTAGAAATGATGTCAGCCAAGGCTAAATCAATCGTTTTTTTATGTAAACAAAAAGTAGAAAATTCATACTTTCTGATAAGAATTAAAATCTGGAAATAAATTCAGTGCGAAAACACAAACAAATAGCCTAAGCATACAAGTACATGGTCGTCCTTGCCTAAAGTTTGCTCTTCTATGTTTAGTTATAAAAGTACAGATCAACAACCAATCCAATTTAGAACAGGGAATGAAAATCACAGTTTCATTAAAAATGTGTAAATAAATTTAGTTAGTTTGTTTGTTTGATTGAGGTTTTATGTAATAAATTTAGAAAAACATCATACGAACATCTTGCATCGGAACAACTTTTACGGGGCCATTTCTAAAGTACAATGAACGTAGGCTCGTTTGTTTGATGGAGGTTTTACCCATAAGGTTATTTAACGCATATGCAGCGTGCCAGTCCAGTCGTTGGAGGAAAACTATGATTTGTCGGCTGAATTTAGTGAATATTTCCAGTTACCCAATTAATGTAAATATCAAAAGTGATTTATTATTTAAAAATGATTTATTGTTAAACAGCGATTTATATTGTTTAAAAGTGATTTGTTGTTTAAAAGTGATTTACTGTAATCATGATTTGATCAAACTAATGTAAATATTTAACACAGTGGTTGAAAACTAAACAATATGCCATCTACTGGTGGTTTTTATATAATAACAACGAAACTGTACAATTAATTGTAACAATGTATCTAATGATAGATATCAGGGCGGGAAATTAATTAAAACAGCAGATAAGTAAAAACCCAGGGACTAGGTTATGAGAAAAAAACCAAACAGGATCTGCAGTAGAAAGTAGAAATGTTTACAGTTTTGTTAAGTTTATTTCCAAGTTGTTATCCACAGTTACAGTAAAATCCAGTGTTAAACTGTGTAGCCTACATAAATGAAGAAGAAATAATGATATTAGAATGAATAAAGAAAAGGCTTGTCAAAGAATGAATGAAATGTGGCCGTTACATGATTCCTGAATTCAAGGAAAAATAAACAAATTCATTGATGAATGAACCATAAACAGAACGACTTAATAAACCAGCCAATGAACAAACAAATTAATTAATCAATTAAGAATGATTACATCGGCAAAGCAATGGATGGATAAGAGAGCAATGAATAAATGAGTGAATGAGCAAATGAATGAATAAATGAGTGAATGAATGAATAAATGTATGAATGAACACACTAAATAAAGCATTATAATGAATGGACGGTCGAAAAGCTGAATTCGGAAAGGTATGAATGAAGGAATGATTGAGTGAGAGGCAAATAAATGAATGAATGACTAAAGAATGTACGAATTAAAGAATTCATACAAGAATAAAATGAGCAAATGGAAAATGGGCGAATAAACAAATGAGTGGTTAACGAGTATAAGGACAAAAATAACTGGGAAAAATTCAAAATCCATTAAATTTCTAACATGATTGTCATCGTCTAAAATACAACTGATATTGTCAATGAATATTATACAGAAACATAAAAATCTGTCAATATGTTGAGATTGTTTCCAGATAATAAACTAAACAGAATAATAAAAAAAAAAAGAACCTGTTTGAAGACCTGTAGTTTGTCTGTATCACTATCTGTGCATCACATCGAAAAATATATTAATAGTAAAGGAAATCCCATTGGTGATACTGAAAGGCCTATCTCAACATACAGCAAACTCTCTAGGGACTAATGGTGTTTACAAAGCCTTTTTCACCCACCGAACAGATACAATTGTAAATGGTGATATGGTATGTAGATTAATTAGCACATGTAGAACGAAATAGCTGGGCTGGTAATTAAAAGCCCACATATTCATAGTCCCAGTATGCCTATTACCTTATCCAGTATTGTATCATACCAATGGTTTTTATAAGATCTAATCTATGGATGCTATCTTACCCGCTATTTGGAGGTGTAAGCCAAATCTAAGTTATTTCCACCGTGACTGTGAGACAATTTCCTTGTAATTCAAACGTCAAATTCATCTGCTAGACGCTTTCAACAACATTCCTTTAAACTACAGCCTACGTCAAAATTTTCCGCTTTTTTTCACCCTCTAATCTAATTTACCGATTTCTTCTCTTCAACATTTTTTTCTACCGGTTGCAATCAAACGTAGGCGATTTTGGGCTGCTGGAATCCATGTCTGCTACCACACCACTGCAGACGTTTAGAGAGAATAACTCCGCTATTTCAGTTCAATGACTGAAGGCTTTGCCATTTTCACCAATCAATACTTGCCCACTTCTAGTGGAGATGCCAGCAATATACCGATCTGATCCAATGTTAATGACATACACAGACAATGTGCACACTGCTTCCAAAGATGGCCGACCACAGAGAGGCCACTAACCAGGGGGTCTCAACCAACGATGAATCCAATATTATTGATTGAGGCTAACAAGAGGGATGCTCAGTTTAAACAGTTCTCAAGCTAATAATATGTGATTTTAAACATTCAGAAAGGAATGCTAATTATAAATAAAACACCAAAGGCTTTTTTTAGAATCTGCTATTAAATACTTTATTTGGGAGTATCTTCAAATATTACTGTTTCTCTTATATGATTTGACTTGGAAAATCATGCAAGTTCAGTTTCCTCCAACTTATAGACTTAAAGAGGGTAAAACTAATGTGAACCTAATGTGAAATGTTTACTTCATGAACATTTTCTCTTCTTTCTAATTTATTTACAAAATTTAAAAACCCACAGAATGGCTAACATAGAATCATGTGGGAGTATTAATAAGCATGTGTGGGTGGTACTCTAGAATATCTCACAAGTGTTCAAATCTTCTGAAAAGTGTAAATCATGGTCGGCAGGTGACATTTGATTTATCACTCGGCAGATAATAGTTCCACTAAACTGCTGGTATATACTACACACAGCCTCCTTAATAATTCAGCAGTTTATCAAGTTATATTGATTTTCAACTGATGGTACAGGATATTGGAAAGGGAGATAACCTACCTTATCAGGCTTTGTTTTGATGACTTGTCTCTCCAAAAGTAGTCTTTCCTTGGCGGACTGTTTGATAATATTTTCTAACTCCTCCTTTTCGTGATACATTTGAACATTCTGAAACAAGAATGTCATATTCAGAACATATTTTAAGCCTTTTTATTCTGTTAATTAACATTTATTTTAATTTTGACATTAATTAACATCCAAAGTTAATTAACCATATCCATTTTTTTCTGAAATTTTCAGTTTATTTACGGCTAGCGTTTAATTCAACAATAACCTCATGCCAGATGAATACTCTTAAAAACTACCCATCAGTTAAAATGTTAAACATAGATAAAAATTATTGATGAAAAGTATGTTGCAAAATTGAGTAGAAAAAATTAAATCTATTGATTTGGGCTTTTTTTTATTTCAAAGAGATTTCCCAACTTACATGAAGGATCATGAGAGCAAAAAGATCTTTAAAGACTTTTCCAAATAAAATTTGAAAAATACATGTACTTTTATCGCAGTGTAAAGAAAAAACACGCTAAAAATAAAACTGTTTTCATAGAATACACTTAATATTTGCTCTGCCTTTACTTCAGAAAGTCAATCTCATTCTTTTCAATATGCTTTATACAAATTAATAACAAATATTGAAATTTCCCCAGTGTGTGGAGAGTTTTGGTCCAGTCATATTACAATGTTACTTGTTTTTGTTGGGATTTTTTTCTGAGCTCAATTAAACTTGAAGGCTTTATTCTTAAAGGTCAGTTGAATAAATAGGATATTACACATTGATATTTCCATACCATTTATACTGCTCTCACAAGTATTGAAAGGGATAACAACAAGACGCACAGTTTTGAGTTGGTTATCACTTCCAACATTTACAACAGCAATACAACAATATTCAAATGTAAATGTGTTATATTAATTTTGTTATTTAAATCTACAAAACGTGATTAAATTACAATGTTTTCCAATTTCCTGTCTCAGTTGTTTGGTGAAATGAGATGAAGCTTATACGAAATCAACAGAAACGATTCTACGTAAGTAATATGAAAAGTAATAATCAAATATAATACATGAAATAGCGGTAATTGAATATCACTTTTTTTCTTGTAGGAAATCCTTATATTTCACCAACATGTAAATGATACGTACGTCGTACCATATCTAGGTCATATGGTAGACTATAGCTTTATGCTAAATATGTATACCTAGTATAAATAAAGTTATTATTATTATTATATTATTAAGTTTTACCTCTGGAACAGCGATGGCCTGATTTCCCAGTTGTTCTGCCAACTCCTGACACTTCTTTCTCAATTCCTCAATCTCTTTATCTCGAGCTAACATATTTTTTGCGTATTCTGCTAGATCTCTCGCTCGTTGTCGCGCAAACAGTCGCTTCATGTGGTCAACATCGTGGTGATGCAACTCTTTGGGTTTCTAGAAATTAAACACCAACATTGTTACATTAATACTCATTAAGGTTCCGACATTGATAAGTGCTTTTCACCATACTGACATAGTTCACATAGATGATTTTTTCTACCAGTGATGATGGTGGTAGAAGGAGACAAGATCCAGAACCAGAAAATTTCTAACTTAAAAGCTAATGGCATGCCTAGCCGACTTGGTTCATGGCAACGGGACTGTCGAATCCTGGCTAGTGTGAAAAGTGTTTGTTTGATTGGGGTTTTACGACATACTTAAGGTGTGAAGTCAACAGGGTTCATGTCATCCACAGCCGATTTCTTTCCACGCGAGCAGAGCAATAATTTGACCACGACTTGCAACAATGAACAGATCAGTGCTGTTGCTCATGATAGCGTTCAACAATAAAACTGTGGTGTCACGCAACAATGCAACTCCATACTTTGACCTCGAAGATGACATTAAAAGATTTTGACTAGAAAATATCCAACTAATCTGAATTGCATCAGACTGGATTAGACAGTGTGTCACGACAAGCTGACTGCATCTAATAAACTCATCAAATAACACTGAACCTAGCTGGCTTGGTGTGACATTAACTTTACAGTCACTTTTCTGACAAAGAGAAGTTTGAGAACAATGGTGAAGGAAACCATTCTTGACTTCAATGGCAACAAACAACAGGAAGTGTACATGTACATGACAAAATAGGACACCAAAGCGATTCAGCTTCCAAATGCCCTTTGTGCTGCGATTTCCACTGAGTAGTTTGCCATAGAAGACCAAAGCAACAACTATGTAGTCAGCAAGATGGTTTAATAAAACTGAACTACATATAGAATCTTAGACTTGTTTCTCGTTTTTATGAGTTGTGGTTTGGTCAATCATGCACATTGGCTCAGAGAAGACAAGGGCATAGGAAGCTCCTGCTAACCAACCACCAGAATCTTCAGGATTCACTTTGAGACAGAGCTGGAAAGAAATGGATCGAAACTCCATGATGCAATTACCATATAGAAATAGAAGCGTAACTTTGGAGTGCTGAGGATGCAATGTGCGAGGAAATAAATACCAAAAGAAACCAATGTCTCTAACCCAAAAATAAAATATGTCAAATGTTTCTTTAGGTCACCATAATAGTTTGCTTGGCCTGTTTCTTTAGAGGTTTCAAATCTATGTCCATTTGAAACAAAGTCAAATCAAGTAGTCCAACCAATGTAAGTTACAATCAACGATCAACTTATTTATTTCATTTGGTTGGTTGTCATACGCAAGAGTATTTCACTTAAATATGGTGAATTTGCAAGTGTGTGGTGGAAACCCAAGCAGGAACCTCGTAAAAACCACACTTCCATAACCGCAGCCACCGGTACACTTCCCTTTAATTTGTAGGGTCGACAAGGGGATTTCAACCCATACCAGGGTCCAGCATTCAACAGGACGAAAATATGTCTTAAGCTATGAACAGAACTACACGTAGCTTCCACAAGATTTGAATGACTTTGCAAAAGATTTAAGGTTCTTTCCCTAGCGGCGGAATGAATTTTTTCTTCTCCAAAAAGAAAACAGCTTAACTTAGATCAGACATAATAAAGAATAACGATCTTTAATTGCT
This sequence comes from Katharina tunicata, assembly GCA_032466195.1. Lineage (NCBI taxonomy): Eukaryota > Metazoa > Mollusca > Polyplacophora > Chitonida > Mopaliidae > Katharina > Katharina tunicata. The sequence continues at coordinate 2,165 of JAVFBZ010147351.1, read as the reverse complement.
TTGAGACATTAACTAAGATGTTTATGATGCAATAATTGATGATTCCGAACCTTGAGATTTTCCTGTTGTAAATGTTTGGCCTTTTCTTCTAGCCGCCTGGCCATGGCCGCCAGTTCAGCATTGCGGCGTTTTAAACTCCGGATTTTCTCCTCCAAAGGTTTTTGTTCCTCTTTTTTCTTTTTCTGTTTACAGAAAACAATAACGTCTCCATGGATACAACTACACTAACATTCTTAAACATGGCTAATTCTACTGTTAATATGGAATGAATAAAACTGAACAAGGAAATCATGTAAATGCACATTATCAATTTTGATTGGACTATATGCCATCATCAGTATTGTGCACGTGGGATACATGGAGTTTAACTGACGATGACATAATATTTTCATGTTTGTTTGTTGAGGTTTTTTGTTGTAATTAGGGTTGTTCCATCATGTAACATAAAAAAGGATATACAAATATATCTTGATACATGGAGTTTAAGTTGCTGGGTGTTTAAATATCATAGGGTTGATTGATTGGTTGATTAATCATTGGATTGATTGATTCGTTCATTCATTTGTGTTTAACATCGTGCTTAAGGGTATTTCACTTATATGACAGAGGTGTATTCCAATAGTAGACGGCGACTCATTACACAACCCAATAATGTGAAATCACATGTAAGTGTTATCGTTGTTGGAAAGATAATGTTCCTCCAGTGCTAAGTATGACAGCGTGAATATTATCTGGAAACATACTGCCCTTGCAGATCAAGTTTTAGAGCACAGTTCATATATAAAGAGAAATAATAAATTGCAGCTGTATTATGGAGAAAATTGAAGGTTACAAAACGTGCATGAAAATAAACAATTTGTTGACTTTTTTCCAAAAAAATAAAAGCAGCAAATAAAAGGTGTGTTAAAACCGTGTTACGTGTACAATAATTCAAATCATTAATTAACCTGAAAGATAAAGTACAGGTACAAATTTTAAACCAATGAAAAAAATTGCATATCTGAATGGCAGATTATTTTGTCACAAGAAATGAAATATATTGTTTTCTTGAGAGGCAATATTTAATTAAAAATATAAACCTTATAATCCATGAAATCTTGTCTTATTAATACACAAAAATTAAAACACCAAAACTACATAAATATGAAATAGGAAAATAATGAGTATGTTAAGATTTTTGACTTGTGTTTAACGTCATGTTTATTCACAGATAAGCTGAGCCTTAATTATACATGTTGTAAACACACTAAGAATTATAATAAATATATATTTTTTATATCTTGGTTTTAATAACAATCTTCATAATAGATATCAAACTTACAAAGCCATAAAATATAAACTAAACAATGTTATTATTTGTCAGGGAATTGGGTTTTATAACTCTTATATAGAAAGTAAAAATCAATCAAAGCTCAGAGTTGTCAATTAGTGCATTACCTTAAACCATTAAGAGAAAATAACATTATGCCAAACTTTTAGATTGTTAACGGAAGATAAGGTTAGATTATCTGTCTGTATTTAGAATGATGTATTTAGAACTGACATTTAACTGTTTAAAGAGAGACACACCTGAATAGCTTACCTGTACAACTGACATATTACATCGTTAACAGGTGAGGTAACCATTACATAACATTGACATTTAAACGAGGACGTTATGTAACAGTGCCACTAACACTAGGTTTAACAAAATTTAAACACCCATTTACGTCCTTTAAGAAACTAAACATAAAACAGGTAAAATTTACTTACATCCATTCATCTTGGAGACAATTAAACACATAACTACATTTACTACATAAAATGTATAAACTATTGAATATAAAGCTTGCTTGATGGCATTTAATCTTTCTGTCTTAAAAAAATCTAACCTTTACCTGTAGTTCTAATAAAATGTAAAGGATTTTTTTTTTCTCCAGATGCAGCAATGGAAAACGGTGAAGTGTATGTGGGTTAAGTTTTGAGTGGGTTAAGCTTTTGTGTGGGTTAAAGTAACATAAGCATTCAAAATTAGGGTTTTACAACAAATTCTGATTGCTTTGATTTTAACCAACTTTGAAGTTTGCGCATAAACTAAAACAATTACTATGAGATGAAAATTATTAAGTTGGTTCAAGGCTAGTAATAGCCAGGAGAAATCATGCAATAATTCGAATTCAGCGTAA
>JAVFBZ010147340.1:9955-19973 GCA_032466195.1 Katharina tunicata | reverse complement strand
CTACACTTCTTAACCTTTGCATAAAATGTAGTTTTATATGTGGTAAATGGGGTCGAATTTGTTGAGCATTTAGGGTAGTGCCGTACTATTTTGGTTCAATGCCATACCATATTTCATTAGTCAGCTGGACTGTCCTTTGTTTTATTTCACTTTATAGCATGATTACTCTTTGACAACCTGAGACGCACAATAAAAAGCTAGCCAATGGGATTTCATTGCATTTTGTTTGAATAGGGTTTTACGCCTTAAATTATTCACTTATATGACAGCGTGCAAAACTAATCAGTGATGGAAACGACCAAAAACTTCTAGCCAACCACCCGAGAGGTATCATTAGATTGAAAACATAAGAAAAATCAGAAAGAGCCTAGATAGCTTGAAAGAAAAAAATATAAAAAATTAAAACCTGTTCAATCTAAGCGAGTTTTTTTTATAGCAGAAAGAAAAACAGCGTCCATGGTCACCTTCTAAACGACATCATGAGAGAATTTAGTGCAGAAAAGGTGTGAAAACTTCTACACAGGAATACTATTTAATCTCCACAACCACAAACCACAACCACCCTAATCGACACTGGCAACGAAGAAAACACCTCAGTACATTTACAAGACGAAAACAGGACACAACAATAAATCAACTCTTTGATGTCCCTTAGGGCTAAAAAGCACTAGGGCACAGGAGGCTCCTACCCAACCACCTGCTTTAAATGTTTCAAAACAGATATAAACAAGCTGTAATTCATACCAACTGTTAGCTTCAGCAATTTTTTTTTTTGTCAGAAGCAATATAGTTAGAAATCAGCATTAAAAGCACTCTTACAATTTGAGGATTCGCCAAAGCCTCTTTCCATCTAAATGACCCATCGCAGTTTTTGTTTTTTTGTTTGTCTTTTGAGGAATGACATTTCTTAATATTGTTTTTATACCTTAGATTGTCAGTTTTCATTTCTTCTTGTTGTGTTACGTCAAAGAATAGATTAATTTCACTTATATGTCAGAATTGTCTATAAATCTATAAAAACAGCCACACCAAAAATCTGTTAACAGGTATTGTAACAATTTGTTCAGGACAACAAAAGCCATCTGGCTAAGGGCAGCATGTTACAATCATGCTGTTAGCAATGGAGAAAATAAAACACTCCACATCTTTGCCTGGATGAGTTAGTGTAGCTATTTACTGCTGGGAGACACAGCTGCTGTATATGTGAAATACGTTTGAGCACAGTGTTCAACATTCCAATCTAATCAACACCAAAACACTAAAACATAAAAGGCGAAATCAAGCAAAATATGAATTACATTGTTAGTAGACTAAAATGGCCACCAGATATTGCCATACTGTTATCAGAAAGGCATGTAAGCAGCATGGTTGAGATTTTTGAAGGGCATGCAGAGATAGAGACAGTAAGCAGCATCCTGGGTCAGTCGCAAAGGCTAGCTCTAGGGGCACTGATTTCAAATGGTGCTAGATTGTTAAGTTTTGACAAAGCTCTATCCACCGTTTGAGATCAGGCTTCTAGAGAGCAAAAGTTCATTCAGCAGCAGCCATCCACAGAAGGAGCAACACCGGCATAGGAGCAACATCAGCATAGGAGCAGCATCAGCATAGGAGCAACATCAGCATAGAAGCAACATCAATATAGGAGTGGCATCGACATATGGTAACATCAGTAGACGTGGAAAAATTAATAACTGACAGGCTTCCAGTTACATGTGTGAAGGGTACAGCAGAGAACGGAAAAACTGTTTCAGCTTTAATACCAAGAAGCAGATAGCAGTTTATAAATATGGCTAGAAAAACGTTTATTCTAAGCTTCAGGGTTATACCAAAGAATAACATTAACAAGAGTGTAAAAAGCTACTAAAGCGGCCTGGGGGCGAGGCCAGCAAAGCATACCAACAAAATTACATGAATCACTATTTTTTCAGGCAACAAAAATACAACAGATTTGCTTTAGGAATAGAAAGGAAAAGAATGGTATCTATGGTCAATGTATAGACGTGGGTGTGTTTTAATAAGTCTTGTAATAGGCCGAGTTCTACAAGGTACAATTTATTGATGACTTGTAGATGATGATAAAATGTAGGATATTAAAGCAATGTTACATGATAAATAGTTAACAAAGATGACCACTGAATAAACGTAACAGAACTTAAAGAGTGAATAAGAAGGGGGTGGGGGATGATTCTTTTGACAAAGTGTTTTTCATTTCCAATATCCGCCAAACAACCACCCTTCTAGCACTTATCCTGTAGATGGAATACCCTGGAGTACAACATTAAGCACCAAATAGACTAGTAAAGAATAAAATACTCCTCTGACCATATTCATGGAAGTTGGAACCAGTAATTGCAAAGAGCAGCATCTTCTTAGGCTAGAAATATAACATGATACCTGCTGTCCAAAAGTTTTATACCATCACCTTGAAATGTGGGTGTCTTTTTTCTCTTAATTTTACTATCAGTAACAATTACAAGCAGAAGCCAAGAAATGGAATTGTGATCCAGTGGTTAGCAGCAAAAGGGAATGAACTAACACCAACACTGGCCACAAGCATTTTTATTGGCGAGGAGAAGAATAATATGTAAGCAAGTGATTCTATACTGAGGAAAAGAATCTACCATTACATCCAAAACTTTTATTAATTCAGTTAAAGCAAAAGCATCATTTTTAGGACAGTTCAAACTCAAAAATAAGGTAACATTCAGCAATGCTTTGCAAAAAAACGTCAAGACAAAAATAGATCTAGAGTAGACATTTATACTATTCAAACTCTTTCCGTGAGAGTATTGTGTCGCGACAAACTTAATTAACCAGAAAATCTCAGACGACTGGCACTAATCCACAAATCATGTCTTGAACACTGAAAACACTATACTAGATACACTATCCAAAATCTGGCCATGTCAAACCATTGGATACGTATACGGCTCCCTTTACATTCTACACCGATATTGATTTAAATGTCAGCTGACTGACAACTGAACTTTCGAGAAGAAACATCCCAATCTGGTAACTTTTTGCCTCAGTAATTGTGGCCTTGACTCCTCGGATAGTTAACCACGACAGGAAGGTCAGCAATCCACTTGGAGTAAACCTCATCACTTAATATAAGACTAGAGGTTGGCCATGATATTTGAAACATTTTTTACCACTGCCAAATAGATTCTGGACCATTCTGTTTCAAGTTGTGAAAATTGGTTGAGCAGATGCGGGAAGAGTTGGCAGTCAAGTTAGCTTGAATGACAGATAAAAATTGTCCCAAAACAGCTCTGATGCCGGAAGATATTGATTCAAATATCAGCTGATGCACAGTCTCATCTTCAAGACAAAACATACAAATCTTTAACCTCTTTTTTTTCTTTTTCGTTAATATTGAGTCCTTGATTTGATATAGTTAACCAATTAGACTCATTCTCATACACATCATCTGATCATTAGGGGCAAACCATCATGTTCAACACATGTTATCTCAATAAAATATATTTGTTTCCGTTGAAAACATGAAAATCTTGTACAGCAGGTTCAAGAAAACAATGATGGAACTTAGGAAGTCTCCCTACTTGACTTATATTGAAGATCTACGTAAAAGTTAACTGATGGTCAACTGAATCCTTCAGATGAAACATCCCAATCTTTGAACCTTTTTTTTCTATTCTACAGTGATAGAATTACAAACTGTGTCTGGAGTCAAGATTTTGACCTAGTACAGTGACATCAGAAAAATAGTTCCCTTGAACTTCACCTGTAGATTTAATATAAGACAAGAATCAGGTATGGCAAATAATTGTAGTTTACGGTAGGACAATAGATATGGTCCAAAATTGAATTGATGCTAGAGAAAATGTGCTGAATGATGTGGCGGTCCATCAACGGTCTTCCTCAGCGATAGAATCAAAAGCTGGGGACTTGATTTAAGATAGTTAACCAATACAGTAGTGAGATAAGCTTCTCTAATCGTCACCCGATCACATAATATTAGACAAGAGGTCGGCCATATTGATTAACAGCTTTTAACTCAGAGGAATAGATTCTTGACTATTCAGTTTCAACGAAATGGGAAACCAAAACGCTAAACACACTGCATGATTTGGCATTCAGTTGACCTTGAATGGCGTATAGCAAAGACCTTAACTCAGCCCTGAAGCCAAAAGATATTGATTCAAACATCAAATGATGGACAACCTAACTCTCGAAATAAAACATCCCCAATCTATTAACCTTTTTGTCTTCTGTGTTAGGATCACAAATTGTGGCTGAGATTTGAGATAGCTAGCCAGTAGTGAGGCCAGAATACAACATCCTGTTACCTGCAACCCATCACTTACCCTTGACAAGAGGTCGGTCACTTTGATGGGCAGAATTCCCTCAACAAAATATTGCTGACGGTAAAAGATGTAAAAGAACTGTGGTACTAAAAACACTGCACTATTTGGAAATCAAGTAAAGTTGGATGGCATTCAAGAAAGATGCCAGAAGATATGCATTTCAACATTAGCTGATTGACAACTAAATCTGTTATTGTTCTTTTCTTTCGTCTTTTTAAGTAGTTCAACCAAAGTTTGTAGTTTTCATGTGTTACAGTGGAGCCTAGCAATGAAGACAGGAGATGTATTTCCTGAAAACATGTTCTTATCACTTAGAATCACTTGACAAGCGATCCAGTCTTCATAAAAAAAAAAAATAGAACCTAAGTCATTGGTTATAGATTTAAGGCCGGCAACACATCCATTTTTTCTCCAGAGATGATGCATGTATATTAAGTCCATAGAATTGGGTGCTCTCTTTTCAATACTTTTCTCGAGCCTTTCAAGCAGGACTTCACACAAAGTATGATTGTTAGTTGGCAACTTGGCATGCAATAAATCCAAATGTTTCACTACGACCTGATATGTTTTATTTAAAGCCAATATCATGGTGTTAAATTGTTGTTTCTACAATTTGCAATGAAGACAAATTTATCAGAAATAAAGTGATGTGGAAGCAATTTTTGCAAAAAAAAGGTTTCTTAAATTTTCTATCCTACTGCAAGCTAAATCAAACCATTTCTACATGCTAATTGAGCTACCTGCAAAATTTTGGAAATCTGGAAAACGCTGGAAATAACAAGCACTAGTGGGTCCAATATACTTGTATACATACACGAAGTAGCATTGAGCGATGATTCTGAGCGGGCAGAACCTAACGTGTTCAAACTAAGCTACCGTTACAATCAATACTAACATATACATCAATCAGCAGCTGTCAAAATCTCTATAGAAAACCCAGAATAAATAGGAACCTGTAAGCAAATCACCAAGGCAGCAAACAAAAAAAACCTAACTCCTAATCACAGTAAAGCCTCTATTCTATGCATCGTTAACTATAATTACTATGTAAGGCTGCCACCCTGCTATGCTATAACCCTCCCTCAGCAGAAAGGATAAATGATGCCATACTAGTCACATTAGAGTCAAGATAATTGATACATACATTTTTTCTGAACTTTCATTGTATATTCAGGGCTTCTTATCAAAGTTAAAGACCTTTTTCTAAGTACAGTTTATACCATGCAGCTATTATAAACTAAAACAATAGCTTTGTTTCTTTGTTTGATTGGGGTTTTACACTGCACTTAACAAAATTTCACTAATATGAGGGTATGCCAGTCCAATCAATGCAGTAGCTGAAGCTAGAGACATTGAATTAACTGATTTACAAGATAGCACAAAAAATCGGTACAGGACGCGCCCACTCAACCAAAACCAAAATATTGTACTCAAAGGTATTTCACTTATATGACCAATTATAGTTGTATGGTGGAAAAACAAGAAAAAACCTGGTAAAAACCACTCTGTGATTTCCGCAGCCATTGCTTAACTTCCCCTATATACCTAAGGGCGATTCAAACCAGATATCATATCCCACATGGTAATCCTACAAAAGATAAAATGTTAATATATACGACAGACTATCACATAGCTAGGACTAAACTTTGTCTGACAAAATTACTAAACTGTCCCTACAGGACAGGCTTTAATATTGTACAGCTTATAGAAGCCCTACTCCTCCCACTCTGTATGATTTCATGGTGGAGACCAAATAGATTAGCAAACAAACACTATTAATAGAAAAACATTATATCAGGGTGGGTTGAGATCAAAACAAACATGGAGAAATATTGGAACTTAGTGGATATATATATATACCACAGTCTACACATAAAACAGGACTGAAGTTTATATACATGTAAAGCAGCCATGCCTGATAGCCAGCTACAGTAAATCAACACTCAACAAATTGAATATTTTGGCTTCTATTGGAGATGGAACATTTTTAGATTTTTTTTTAAGCCAGAGTTTAGTAATTCATTCATTCTATTGACAGGTTATTATTCTTAGGCTTATCAAGAATTGTGATTTTTTGTTTATCTCAAATAAGCACATGGATGGGAAATGTCAAATATAGTTTATACAAATTGTCTATATATTTTTGGAGAAATATCTGTCAAACCATGACAATTTATTTATATATTTATTTATTTATTTGAATGGCGTCTTACCCAAAGTCACACTTTAAGGCATTTCATTTATACGATGCCTGTGTAGGGTGGAAAACCAAGACTAAACCATGCAAACACCACCCAATAACCATTATATATCTACAGTTGACAAGGCGAAGGAAACATTTGTCTGGTACTCAAATCTGTCAAACCTTTATAACTGTGACCAAGTGAACTTTCTACTAAGTAACTAATTATTATTGAGAAATTCTACTGTTGACAGGCCAAATTCCCAAAATTCAGAATACAAGCAAGGAACAAACAATCGCAAGTCAAAGCTCTAAATTTCAAATGTTTAAAGTAAACTTCCAAATCTGTAAAGCCAATATTTTTATTTTAGCTTAAAAGTACTTAGTTCAGACGATCAAGAAAAACTGCTTTGTTAAATAAAACTCTTGCCACAAATGTATGTGCATATGCCTGTAAATTTGAGGCATGTAACAGAAAACTAAATCCTTAATAATTTCTAGAGATTAACAAAATACTTGAATTTTACCTACATTAGGCTTAAGTCCATTGCATCATTGAACCCTGCGGCCAAGGTAACATTTACAGAAATACACCGCTGCATTGAATCCTTTGACCAATGTATGATGTCCGAGTTAGTGCAGACAGCTTGTGAGAACAGCCTAGTCACTAGTGTATGTCTAACCAGCTAAGGAATCAGTCCTATTAAATTTAGTATGACACAACATGTCTGGGCGTTTCATGAACTAGCATGTTACAGCATGTTGTCTTGAGAATCAATACCATGCTTCACAGTGGCTTGGGGTTCATAAGTTCACCAACATCCTTGCCTGAATGAACAGCCTTATTGGCCAGCAGAACTCCAGGACTATCGAAACGAAACATGTTTGATCATGTATTGGGAAACCATGACAAGATCATAGAGTTATGGCTGTCCTCTTTGTTTCGCTGCAATGTACTAATTTCAGGTATTGATTATTTTATTTATGGGTCTGTACTAGTCAAGTATTTGGGTTCGTATGACTATGCCATAAAATAAGCACAGTTTGTAGCGTTTAACATATTGCTGTGAGCAAGAATCCTATAGCATCAATGGTCTGTCATCATATGCTGGTGAGGTTTTTGCTGAGGATTTTTTTTTTTAACTTAGGATTATTTCACTAATTAGACAAAGGTGTACTATTGTGTATAAGGCAGATTTAAGGCACTGCCGAGCTGTCTTGGAGGAGGAATAAAGCTAATTTACACGAGGAAGAAGCAAAAAAAATACTACCACTTTCTTTACTCTTTTTGTTTTATTAGTGTAATGTTGTACATGTACTTGAGAGAATTTCTCTTATATGACCGAAGATACCGTATCACATGTGTCTGTGTTTGATTGAAAACGAAAAAGAAACCTGGTAAAAACCACTGAATCATTGGAGACTTCTCCTACGGTTCATTTGCAGATTCAAAACTATAAATACCTGTAAATAGGCATACACTGAAAAATTACTCTTTGATATATTACTTTTGATTATTTTACCTTGCAATGATTGAAAAATGGGAAAATAACTATAAAACCACTGAAAATTTTTAAAAAATCCAACGGTAAACTATCTAACTTATTTACTCTTGTCAAGTTAATCGCATTAATGGACTCAGTCAACACTTGCATTATTGAATAATTATCTCTCCATAATACTGGTATAGTGACGGTGTAACAATAGGAGTCATTAACGTAACTCATTAAATGTCCTTCAGTAAACATATCAAAAATTTATAGTTAATATACAGTTCTTACAAAAGCTGATAGAAAAAAGTAGTTCCTAAATACATTTAGTTAATTGCAAAATAGACAATACAAATGATCGTTAAACTGTTTTCTAATGGCTCAGCGCTGAGTTTATATTGTCTAATCTCTAATGTGTTTACACACACTAAAGTCTATTCCTAATAAATCAAAGCATCCATTTAGTGTACAGGATTTTAGTCGATTAACAATACTTTCCCAAATAATCTGATTTTTTTAAAAGATTCTAATCAGAAGAATTTCTCATCAGTAAAATATTCCACATTAACAAAATAGTCCAAATTACCATACAAAAAAAGTATGCAGCATTGACATACATGTACATTTACCCGGCTTAGAGAAATATCCCACAAAATCCTGCAAATTACAATTATAAAAATATCTGGCATTAATAAAATAAACCAGATCAATGTCATTTTCTATAAGATAAAATGTAATCAGGTTCAAAGGAACTTAATTTACCATTTTTGGTCTGATGAATTATTCTTCTGTCAATCTTAGGTTCAAAATAAAACAACAGTGGTCAAATTATTTGAGTATTATAAATGGCACCAAAGCCTTCACGTCTTCATCCATCAAGGGGAGATAAATAACACCACGGTAGAATTACAAATGTACAATACGACCGTAAACCAACGACCATACAACATAATTATTCTGAAAACTTGACAAACTACATGTCATGTATTTTGTAAAACAACAAGTACTTACATGAAAGTAAAAATTAAAAAAAGAATAAAATAAGATAATGATTCTAAACTCACTGTGCATTGTAGAAATTTTGTTACTAAAGTCATTATAAATGCATCAAACACTAGAGCAGTTTATATTTTAAAACAAAATGAACTAAAATAATTGTTTTATCTGCTTTTTTTATTATTATTTTATGTTTGATTAGTTTTACCTTAAGTTGCTATTTTTAGACTTCTAACATCAAATTTAATAATGATATAATTTGCTCTATGTTGCAACCCTGATAAAATTTGGTTAAAGAATTGTGGACACATAAACTGTTTTGAAAACTGGGCTGGAATATATATATTCAAAACATTTTATGTGTCTATGATATATGACAGACTCAAATTAAATTTACTAACATTTGACTAAATTAAGACAATATAACAATTAGAATAGTTAATCATGCTTGTTGTATTTCTGTGGTTTTATAGGATAATTTTTATAAGAAATTGCTTGTTGTATTTCTGTGGTTCCATAGGATAATTTTTATAAGACATTGCTTGTTGTATTTCTGTGGTTCTATAGGATAATTTTCATGAGACATTGCTTGTTTTATTTCTGTTTTATAGGATAATTTTTATAAGACATTGCTTGTTGTATTTCTGTGGTTTTATAGGATAATTTTTATAAGACATTGCTTGTTGTATTTCTGTTTTATAGGATAATTTTCATAAGACATTGCTTGTTGTATTTCTGTTTTATAGGATAATTTTTATAAGACATTGCTTGTTGTATTTCTTTGGTTTTATAGGATAATTTTTATAAGACATTGCTTGTTGTATTTCTGTGGTTTTATAGGATAATTTTTAAAAGACATTGCTTGTTGTATTTCTGTTTTATAGGATAATTTTTATAGGATATTGCTTGTTGTATTTCTGTGGTTTATAGGATAATTTTTTATAAGACATTGCTTGTTGTATTTCTGTGGTTTATAGGATAACTTTTATAAGACATTGCTTGTTGTATTTCTGTGGTTTTAT